>JAIPRL010000407.1:15930-82063 GCA_025469235.1 Pemphigus obesinymphae
TTATAATTCATCACTTATTAATTATTATAAAATCGTTATAAAATGAGTTACAATATTTAAAAACTAATATAATAAGTCCCCCAATTAATTTTTTTATACACGCAAAAATATTTATTTATTTCTATACCTACTTTCTTCACAATTGAACCCTGTGATGCTTCAGCGTTTTCAGCCCATTTGTGTACTAGATCATCGATATCTGATGTCTTTTTCGCAACTCAACATAATCAGTGCATTTAATCGCTGAGCGTCCATTTTGGATCTTAGGTAACTTTTTATTCATTTTAATTTGTTAAACATCCTTTCGCCAGATGCAGTAATAACAGGAGCAGTTGATGCTAAATGACAAATTCGATTAGCCCATGGAAGAATTGATTTTGATGACTCAGCTTTTTCAATAATAAATATAATACGAAAATTAGGTGAAAGCCCACCGAGTTTGAACCCATTCGGTTAGGTAGGACATAATTTTCAAAAATATCCCATTAAAGGGATTTTTGTGAAAAAAAAGACGAAACTGTCGCGGCGATTCGGGCGGGTTCGTAAATACATACAAATGAGAAATGAACGTGTTATTATTTATAAAATATAAATAAACTAAATATAAATTTTTTTAAATATAATAGTAGGTAAACCGGGCTTGTAAGTTCATGCACTAAAATAGCCTCGATTATAACGAATTAAATATTAGAATCGAATAAAATATGAAGCTTACCGATGATGGTGTAATTTGTTTTTTTCATTTTACTGGCTTCAAATTCAAATCAAAAAAAAAACACTCTAGTTTTACACGCTTTCGAGACTTATTTGTAACAGCCGATATTAAATATAAATTTTAGCAAAAAAAAAATAAAATAAACACCTTGCACCGGAAAATCACTCGCGAAATAAACACAGTTAAAATACCTACCGAATTCATACCGAGTTAGTACAGTTGTCAACTTACTGTACAAACGTTAAATGCAGAATATAATATTATACGAACACGATACAAAATAATCTAGTAAATTCGTCTGTTGAGTGTTTCTTCGAAACGCAATTATCACCGTCGCCACATTGCCTACGCGATGGATGACAGAAATAGACGGTTTCTACTGTACCTATATTATAGGTATATCATTAGGTTGTTATCTTATGCCGACTCTCGCAGTCTCGCTATGCTTTTGCGACTCCGCTCCATAACCCTTTACGGAAATTTATTAAGTTGAAATAATACTACATTTTAACAGTTTATTTAATTTTCCTCTCCTCGTTTTAAAACAATTTGGTTTAATTCAAGCGAAAATAATTTCTATTCTGCCGACTGATAATCAAATATTGCCGAGTGGGGGGTTGTCATCCCCCCCCATGACCCACCTTCGGTTCGTCCCTGCTGACTCGGCTATCATAAGGACCCTACTGAAACTGAATAGGGTGGGTAGCTCGATAAAGGCGTCTTAATTCCCATACAAATATTCAATGCACCAGCATCAGACGTACTTTTAAATTCAATTACATGTGGATGTGTTAAAGGCTGCAGTTGTAGAAAAGCAGGTTTGAATTAATTTCAATAAAATTTCATTATAACTACTCTTATAAATTATTTTAGCAAATATATTAACTAATCATAATACTAAAAATTATTTATCAAATTTCAGGATTAAAGTATTCACGATTATATTCAGCCAGCCAAGGGCAGTCGTGCTTAAATGCTGGTGTAGTAGAGTTGTATGAAGATATACCTAGATGATTGTTATGATAATGATATGTATGAAAACAGTAATAATGAAGATGAAAATATTTTAATATAATATTTATGATGTTTTTTTTTTAAATATATTGAGTAATCTACATACCTATTATATAGTGTTGCATTAGTCATTTAATTAAATTATTACGATAAGAAAATTAATTTATTCATAAATAGTAAATTAATGGTAAATATTAAAACGGATAAAGCAATATAATCACAAAGACTGATTGAAGGTTTCAATACGATATATTAACATATTTTGATATATTTTTAAGTATGACGTTAATATGTATATTTTAGGACCTATATTTTACTTCAATTGGTAATTTCGTATTATTTGGGTATTTATATATTTATTTAGTGTAAATAATAACAATATATAGACCTGCACGGGTCGAATTTTGACGGCCCGGCTCGGACCACTTCTTATAAATTCCAGGCCACGGTCCGGCCCCCAACCCAAGAATTTTCCATAAAGTCCAGTCCGGCCCGGCCCGAAAATAATATTTCAAAATTTATCCGATTTTAAACGAATGCTTTTTTTAAGAAAGCCCGGCCTGAGTTTTCATAATAAAAGCCCGGCCCGGCCCGAGTATTCATAATAAAAGCCCGGCCCGGTCCGGCTTATGTTATTCAGGGTACCACTCTTAATGATTTCCCAAAAACTCCTGCTTGTTACCTAGTCTTTCCTTTTTATTTCCTATCTCGCCTACACTACGACCCGTCAGCCAATAAATTATTTTGTAATATCGTTACTAAAGACAAGTTTGGGCCAGACTGGATTGTGTTCTTTAGAATTATAACAATCGGGACCGGACTTTTACATTTAAAATGCATTATGAGTAAAATTTTTCATGGAAATATGCAATCCAGATCGATTTTATACATTTTAAATCCAATACCTATATTTTAAAATTTAAAACACATTACGGGTCAAGCTTTTAAATTATATTCTTTTTATAATAAAATTATAAATAAAGTTTTATCTTAACATAATGGAAATTTGTCTCTTACTCGTATTTTTTTTGGTTGCGTAAAACAAATATGCAAATTTGGTCCATCAAATCATAACTGCTTTCCTTAGAAAATTCATTAAGATATATATATGAATATATATGATATCCAGGCAGGATGAGTTTTAAAAATTATTTATTATCGTGCCGAATCGGGCTTTCATAGGTAAAAAAAAAATTTGGGTCGAGTTTTCGAAATCATTAAGAGAACGCTATACCATCAAATTTTCAATGAAAATCTTTTATTAGCATTTTTCATTTTTACCAACTTAAAAATATGTTAGAAACACGAAATAAAAAACAAATTATAGCTAACAAAATTACCTAACGATTGATTCAGATTATTTTTGATATATAAGTTTTTACACGTTTTATGACCTATTAAAAATCAAAAAAAGACAATATTTTAGCAGCTTAGATTAGTCACTAGATAATTTTCTTATCTATAATTTGATTTTTATTTCATGTTTCTACGATATTCTCAAGTTGTTGAAAATGAAAAATGAGTTGGATTTTCAATTTAAAAATTGCCTATACAAAACCCTTTAAAAATCAGGTGTATAGCATCCTCTTAAACTTAGGCTTCTAAATAAAAAATTTGGGCCCAGATTAGACCCGAACATGTAGAAAAATATTTTAATACTCGGTCGGGCCTTTTAGTATTGACAAAATGAGATAAAACAAAACTGGCAGGGTCAAACCAAGCCAGAAAAAAACCAGCTGATATGGTACCTCTACTTCGTACATTTATAAAATATCAGCCCAAATCACCGGCCAACCACAGGCCTAAAAAATTTGAGGATGGAGCATATATGAACCATCTGCTGCACTCTTGTGCACCCTTATGTTTATGATAACTGACAAAGTTCTTTAATAAGGTACTAGTTGAAGGAAGCATGGACGGAAAGTTGTGTGGTACCAATATTTAACGGTAAAGGAGATGTACAGGAATGTAGAAATTATTGAGGGATAAAACTTTGAAAAAATAATAAATAAAAGGGTAAAAAGTGAGACAATTGTTCTAGAAATTAGTTTGGGTTTATGCCTGGGAGGTGAACAACGGAGCCAATATTTTGTGCAAAACAGATTGTAGACAAGTACAGAAAAAAATAAAAGGAAATTGTATATGATATTTATTGATCTAGAAAAGGCTTATGATAAGGTTTTTAAGGAAATATTGAAATGGACATTAATGAAGAAAGAATTACTAAAGGTGTATATGAACGTAATTGAACATGTATTAAAAAACGATTACAAGAGTGAGGAGTTTGTGCGGAGAAACTGAGAACTTTAGGGTCAGAGTAGGAGTGCACTAGGGTTTGGCTTTGAGGCCTTACTTATTTTCCCTGCCCCTTGGTAATGGATAAAATAACAAAGGATATACAGGATGAGGTACCACGGTGCATACTGTTTACACAAAATGATATAGAGAACAGAATTTTGGCAGTAGATAGAAAGATTGAACAGAGACGAGAATGTTAGGTATAGATGAATGAAGTGACTAGACAAAACAAGTAATGAGTATATAAGAGGTAGTATAGGAGTAGTTTCGACAGTTGACAAAATGAAGGAAAATAGATTAAGATGGCTTAGGCATGTATTATAAGGAGGGAATTAGAGACTGAGGCAATATGATATTAGTAAAGGAAATGTATATTAACGGAAAGAAGGGGTGAGGAAGGCTGAAAAATAGGTGAGGGGTTTTGATGATGAGTGATATGAGGAAGTTGGGGGTAAGTGAAAAAAATGCGGGAGATATTTAAGGGGAAGTGTAAGGGAAATATAGGACTAGGGTGGCTGACCCCAAATAGTTAGGAGAAAAGGCGAAGAAGTAGAACAGATACGTTTTTGGTGAAAATTGCAAGTCTATGACCCAATTTTATTTTTAGGTGTTAAAACCTAAAATTAACCCTTTTATGACAAAAAAAACTTAAAAATTAAAATTGTTATAAATAGCCCTAAATTGGAGAAAAAAATTTGGAATTTTTTTACGTTAATATAATATTTTTATTCATTTTATGTGAAAATTTCAATTATTTACGGAATGACAACGAAAAAACCATATTTGATTTTAACAAAATCATGCTTTATTTCCGTCTCTGTTCTACATTATAATAGGTAGGTATTTTACTTTAGCATGTGTTCATGAGTATATTATTAATACTGAAGAATTCAGATAGGCATATATTTTTCTTGTTTTGAAGGCATTTTATTATAATTTGACGTTGATTGATTTATTATTTTATTTGTACTTTATTTTTGTATAGGTAGGTAATATGTACATTGTGATTATTGAAACGTTATTTTTTATGTATAGATATATATATATAGATATAAGCCTTGAAATTTTTTTTTATTGAGATAATATGAGTATATAGCCCATATATTAGATATATTATTATTTAATGATAAAAATATAAAAATAATATTATTGGCCAGGTTACAGCTAGGTATATGTTACATAATGTTTTTTTCGAAAAAGCTGTTATTGTTAATATTTTACCATAAAGACGATAAAAATAATTAATGTAAATGAGACCTATTTACCTATACCGATAGCTAATCAAAACAACTGCTGATAAATATGGATATTATAAAATTATAATGAAATATAAATATGTATATAACTGTAAACAGTTGGTAATTTGAAGTGTGAATGTTCGGATATACTTTAGTATTTTAATTTTAATTGTCTTGAAAAATGTTTTTGGTAAATAAAGAGGATCAAGCTGTTACCAATTTTAGAAATTACTTACGAATACCTTCAGTCCATCCCTATGTTAATTATAGTTAGTATAAAATATTTATATAGCTTTTTTATTTAGCAATTCTCTTTTTAAAAATCATTAGGTATTTTAATTTTTAAATATGTGAAATATGAATAAATTATAGTAATTAATATTTCTAAGTGTAAGTAAATGAAATCTTTTTATTGAAAAATATTTGAAAACACGTTAACACTTATAGATTTTGTAACATAGAAATCCTTTATTTTAATTAATAGATACCTACATACAAATTTTCACTATAAAAAAGTAAATAGCAAAATATAAGTTAATTTTCATAATGGTTTTCCAATGATATGTTTTTAATTTTTTTTTATGTATAGCCATATAGGTATGTATACAAACACGCTTTCGGGTATAAGATGATTACCAGAAAATATTTTAGACAAAATATTGTCAAATATATTGTTATGAAAAATATATTATTAAAATATGCCGAATGTAATCTTTTTTTTAATATACTTACTATAAATGTTTGTAAAAAATTATTTTTGGACTACAACTTTAAAGAACTGCAGGCCACATATATATACGTTTATTTACATGTATATCTCGTATATAATTATTTTGCTTCTTGTGTAAAGCAAAAACATATATATTAATAATATTAATTTTATTGAAGCGAGGAATAGGTGTAGGTATATATTAGGGGTGCTAAGCCCATCTAAATATTTTAACCCCCTCAGAATTTTAGTACAAAGGGCGTCATTCCAACAGAAAATAAATTACACCAGAAAAATTTTATAAGAATAAGAAAATAGGTACTTATAATATATAACATAATGCATAATAACATAATATAATATACTATGACGTAATATTATGCGTCATATTAAATATTCATATCAATATTAATATGTAAAATGTAAGAAATAACTAAGTTTTTGTTGAATAATAATGAAAAAAGGTGCACTTCGCTCGTTGGGTCATGGGTGTCAGTAGGGGTGAATGCACTTCGCTACGGGGCCGTATATTCTTGGTAGATGTATTGCATTTGAAAGCAATGATAAATCATTGCATTCAATAAAATGACTCTGAGCGTAGCTTCGGTGTAGTATTCATAACTCTTAATATTAGTTATATACTCAGTACCTACCTATATTTATATATTTTATATCGAAAAATGACCTCTTTAAAGTACCAACTAGATGAAATTTGTTAACAGAGAAAAAAAAATAAACATCATTGTAAAACCACTAGCTCCATTTTTATAATTTTGTTTTCAATTATATTTAGTAAGCCAGTTATATTATTTTCCAATTCTAAATATGTCTGCTTATTCAATTAAAATCTTATTAACAGACAACCGTATCAGCTATATGTATATTTTTTACTAAAATTATAATTTACATTAATGTTAATGTATGTATTAACTTTTAATATAATGTAGGTATGCAGAGATAATGATAATTAAGAATTCTTGATTGAATACATTAATTTCTATACTTAACACACTATAGATGAATGCGTCGAATTTTTACAAAATCAAGCCAAAAGTATGGGACTACCATCCACAGTTCATTACATGGCACCGAAAAAACCCATAGTAATAATTACAATGCAGGGACGACAACACGAATTATCATCTATCTTACTTACCTCTCATATGGACGTTGTACCAGTATATCCAGTACGTTTAGTTAAGAATAAGTTAAAAAATTATTGAGAATTTAATGCACCTTATATGCATTTGAATTACTAATTTCTTAGGAAAAATGGACGTACGATCCATTTTCAGCACATAAAGATGAAAAAGGAAACATATATGCCAGAGGAACACAGGACATGAAAAGTGTCGGTATACAATATTTAGAAGCAATACGGATATATATAAACGAGGGTTTGACTTTTGATAGGACTATACACGTGTCTTTCATGCCAGGTATGTATTTCATATATTTAAATATTTTCTTAACATGAAAATTTAAAGAGTGTGTATATATATTTTAGTAAACTATTTTTAACCTCATTTTTATAGCAACATATGAAAATATCTTATGCAATAAGAAGTGCAAAATCCAATATCAAACTAAATATTTATTAGAATTTTGTTATAATATTAAAATTTTATATATATTTAAAAAAAATTGTATTTACTGTGATAAGGATTCAAAGTCTACCTGTTCACCTCTTTAATTTCACTGTTCGATTCTGAAATCTATACTATATAATAGCGTTTGTCTTGTTTTAGATGAAGAGATCGGAGGTATTTTAGGCATGGGTCATTTCGTTAACACAGATGAATTTCGTTCGTTGAATGTTGGATTTACTCTGGACGAAGGTTTAGCGAGTGCAGACGATGTCATTCCTTTGTTTTATGGAGAAAGAGCGGTTTGGCGTCAGTATATACAATATACATATTATACAAATATATAAATTATAATTTTATACTAAAAATATGCACAAATCATTTTTTTCATTTTTTGTTACAATGCAAAAAATAAAATAAGGTATAAAAGAGGAACAATGAATAACTTATATTATATTCTAGCTAGAGGTATAGCCAAGGAGGAGCTAAGGAAGCTATAGCCCTCCCTTCCCCATTACCTATGTTTCTTAGCCCTTCATATTATATTGTTTATAGTTAGCTGTTACATGTCAATACAAATTGAAAAGAATCATATACTGGTTAACATCAAACTACATTTTAATCTGAAATATATATTTTTTTAATTTATTAAAAAAATAACGAAATTTCGAAAACAAATACTAGGTACATACCTATAATATTTTTGTTTATCATTGGATAAAAATATAAAATTGTAAACGGCTAATCTTATCCATTTAAGTATTTACTGTTTAGCTATGGTTATAACTTATAATATTTCATTTTTATATTATTTGATTGGATTTTATTATGTAGATACCTTTTTCTCAATCTTAAAAAGTATTTATTGAATATTTTTTATATTATTTTTAAACTATGAGTTATGGGATTAATAAAAAGCTTAAATTTGTTTTATTTATTTATAAATTCTACATTCTGCAGATATTAGTATTATGCTTATAACCTACTATTGATTTGACTTTATTGAAAAAACTTAGACAATGCTTATTTCTAGCTAAAATATATTTCTGTCAACTATCTGCACATCCATGTGCAATAAATAACTCATTTTTACTTTTATGTTTTTAATTTATAATAATAAATGTAATACAATTTTTAAAGAAATATTTTATTTTGTTCAGAGACTAAATATATAATTTTAAAATTTTCGAAAATTTACATTTTACACTAGTTTACACACAAAATCATTTTTCTATGTAATATAATAATAATTTGTTATTTTTTTTACTAATTCAAAATAATAATGGAATTTTTAAATATTTATTTAAATGATTTACACCAAAATTATCCATTTTCACGATTATTTATTTATATTTAAACGACATTTTCTTGAATTATTTCCAACAGAATTTTATATTCGAAGTGCGGGTACACCCGGCCATGCCTCAATACTTTTTGATAATACTGCTGCCGAAAAATTGATGTTCGTAGTGAACAAAATATTGGAATGGAGAACAGAGGAGAAAATCAAATTGCAACAAGGTATGGACCTTGGAGACATCACATCAGTGAATATGACAATGTTGGAAGGAGGAACTCAACTGAATGTTATACCTCCAGAGCTTTCTGCCGGTTTCGACGTCCGAATAGCTCCAGATGCAAATCCCCGTGTTTTAGAGGAGACTATAATCGGTTGGTGTCGCGAAGCTGGCGATGGTGTACGTTTAGAGGTTTTAAAGAGAAACGAACAGACAACGCCGACCAAATTGGACGATTCAAATCCTTGGTGGTTGAAGTTTAAGAGTGAATGCGATAAAATGTGAGAAAACGTCTTAGTTTTAAATATTTTTTTTAACTTTATAATTATTTTATATAATGAGATATAGACTCATATAGACATATAATACGGGAGAGGCTAAAGGCAAAGGTGCCAACTATAGCCTATAGCTCTCTTGGAATAAACTCAACTCCCGAGTCCTTTCCAGACATATATAAATCATCTATCTATAGTAATATAATTAATGTTTTTTATATCAGTAAAATGGGCATTTTAATTTTTATAATTTCAATACTAACAATATAACTATAACTACTAAAACTAGTTTCTTGTGAATTTCGCATAAATAGAGAGACTAGATTATACATAATCTAATGATTCAACTACTCAAGTACGATATTTAATGCTAAGAGTGTAGATAATTTGTCCATTAATAACAAAAATACAAAATTATAGCTCAATATAATAATTATTGTTAATTAGTTGCTTTGGCTTATGAAAAGGGGGAGGGTACTATAGAAGCATATATTAGGAATCCAATATCCTATGGTCTTTTGTAGTTTAGGTACAATTTTTACTGTGCCCTCTACAGGACAATACATCTATTGCTACGTTTATACACGTACTCGTATAATTATTGATAGTAAATTTAACTTCTACCAATTCATTATAATATTAATATAATTGTATTTTTCAACATAATAATTCGCTATATTATATATTTTTCAGGGATTTAAAACTTAAACCAGGTATTTGCCCCGGAGCTGGTGATAGCAGATACATCAGACTAGTAATATTTTATACAAATTTAATAATTTTATATTAATTACATACTTATTAGTGTAATTGGTAACTCATCAAGAAATATTTTTGAATTGATTCAAGGTATTTAGACATTTTAATTCAAGTTATATATAGGTACTATGGTTAATTAGTATTAAATATTAAGTAAATAGTATTTAGGGCCCGGATTTATGGGGGGATGTGTGGGAATATTCCCAACCACTGGAAAACAGTCAGCGAAATGAAGTTCAGTCGGCAAAAACAAAAGTTGATAAACTATAAATTATTTAGTCGGCAAAATTAGAAAAAAGTTGGTGACTTTTTTCTTTGGTTATTTACATTTCAGAGATATATTTATGTATTTCTATCGGTATTTTGGAAACACCCGTCCCTCCATACTAGCACCTACTAGTACACCATCTACAGCCACGACGATATAACGTTCACTTCACGTGACGCGTCACTCCATTATCTCACGAACTTTATTCCATAACCGTCGTATGTTTTCGTGCAATCATTCTGTGAGATAATCTTAGTTCATGGTTCGTCATATTTATCACTTTTCCTTTATCAGAGGTTTCAATATTTGAAAAATGCCAAATTCATGTGTTCATAACTATTTATGTATCACAACTATTTCTCATGAATTATTTTTATATTTTCGGGTAAGTAAATTTGAATTATATATATTTTTAATAATAATATTATTATTATTATTATGATATTAACATCATTATTTTACATCAAATGTAATAATGTTGTCCGACATGTTTTGGGATTTCTTTTATTACCTATATTTATTTTGGGTATTTCAATATTGAATACCTAAGTTAATTTTAAATTTTTAACTTCAATACATGATTTTTTGGTGTAAAAATAAGTACTAGTTAAATAATTAGTTAGTAAAAGATAGTATAAGTAAGTACAAATAATGTTCAAAAAGGAATACCTATTAAATTATTGCAGTATAGCGAAGTTGCGCGGAAAATAGTAGGTACCTACCTATACGAGTAGTATACAAACATAAATGGGGTAATATTATTTTGGGATGAAAACATTAATGCTTTTAATTTATAATTTATTTTAAATTATTTTATTTAATTAATAAATAAATATTATAATAATATAAAAATGATTTATATAGTTTTATCAATAAAATATAAAATTATTAATTTTATTGATCAAATTTGTTTTCAGATCGGTATTCCTGCACTTGGATTTTCTCCAATGATGTTTACACCAGTGCTACTACACGATCACGATGAATATCTAAATGAAAATACGTTTTTAAAAGGAATTAACATTTACTATAATATAATTAAGAGTTTGGCTACTGAATAAGATAATATATATATTTTTATTAGTTATTATATATTTATATATTACTCTTATTTTTCAATATAACGTAATAAAAAAAAAACTGTAAGAATAAAAAATGTGGCATAATCCCAATTTGTTATTCGTTACCTACTTAGGTAATAAATAATAATAATTATTAATTTCTATATAATATATATACAATATATAATACAATACATATATGTACAATAGACTTCTATAATTAATATATTATATTAAATATTTAAATCGTACATAATATACTAGCTAGACCTATAATAGATGTATAAGATAATTGCACGTTTATATTTATCAGGGACTCATTTCTAAAAAAAAAACTAGACTAACATAACAGTTTATTTTTTAGTCTTATTTATAGCAGTGTGTGTACCTTTATGGTTTTATGGCTTATACATACACAGGGCCTATACAATAATTGTATCATAATTATTATATTAAATACCTACACCTTGTGTAGTACAAAATTTGAAAGTATGTAGACAGTAGACGTGTACCTACCTAGTATAGTAGTATTATATCATAGGTTGAGTCAGTGCAAAATGTGTTGATGAGCAAATAAAAAAGGTCATTCAATATCGCCTATTTCAAATGGCGATATAAAAGTGTAGTACAAAAATGTGGACATTTTAGGCACTGTCTATTATACTACACAGACTCATTTTTAGATTCTGAGCTTAGCGGAGAATGTGTTGGTTTTACAATTTTTTTCCGGTAGAAGAAGTCGAGCAAAAAAAAAAAGCTTTCTAATGGAAAATTCAATCTATTTGATACTTAAAAAATATATTTTTTCAAATTTCTTATATAGTATATGTTTTCTACCATATTTAAGTGTAAAGGAAAACTATCGAAAATAATAGAAATTTTTTATTAATTGGAAAATAATATTATACCAAACTTTGCAGATCATCCAAAATCGTTTTTCGAATACTATCTGAAAATACAGAATCAAGGGCGCCTATCTAGAAAAACTCAAAATGAGGAGGAATAAACTTCAAAAACTTCACTTTAAAAAAAAATTTGTACCTATACATTTCCCAAAAAATGTCAAGAAATTCACTTTATAAACAACAAATAAGCAAAATATAAATAAAATTAAGGTCGTTCATAAAAAAAAATATATAAATAAATAAATATAAAATAATTTACGGTAAGTACGGAAAAGCCTGGGGGGAATGTCCCCCTTTTGCCCCCCCTAATAGACGCCCGTTTACCGAATAGTTGATGGGCGTATTATAGATACTTCCAGAGTTTCACTACATATACGAGTATATAGCTAAACAGCTTTTTTTTATAATTAATAGGATTTATATTGTATGTATATATTACTTTATATACCTAGGTATAATTACTGTATATATTTGCACTTGCAGTTCAGAGTATGTACGCTATGTAGGCCAGCGGTTCTCAAACTTTTTTGTTCGCGGAGCTCTTATACGTTCCTAAAAAAAATTACGAAGCCCCAAAAATCAGAAATGTCTATTTGAGACAACAATAATTTATAAAAATTATGTCAATTGTAAATGATTTGCTTTTTATTTTATTTTTTTCTGTAAAATACGAATATACAAATTATTTAATTAATTTAATAGGAAAAAAGAACATATTATTTTAGTAATTTATAAATTTTAATATTTAGTGATTTTAATGTGATCCATGATGTTGGCTTTTTTTATTGACCAGTATTTTAATATTTGGCTTAATAGACGAGAGTTGGATGCACATGTGTGCTTCAGCATCTAACTTATTAAGATATTTTGTTTTGGTTGATGCATATGATAAAAATCCGGTTTCACACGGATATGTTGTTGCAAAAGGAAGAAGTGCTAATATAGCTTCTTTAACTAGAGATTGATATTCGTTAGTAATACTGTACTACTGCACTAAAAATCTGTTAATGATATTTTATCAAATAAAGTTTTTAAAGATGAATCGGTGGTCATTTCAATAAATTCTTCATACTCCATTATAGATAAATCTTCGGGGAATTATCGTTGATTAAAAACGGATTTTTAACACAATTATATCGTTAGATAAATTCTTTATCTTTACTCTCTGGAAAATATTTTTCTAGCGACGATAGTATTTGATTTAAATGTTGTTCAATTTTGCCATATATTTAATATCAATGGATTCTAAATATTCCTTTAACAAAGGAAAACTATCAATTTCATGTTGAGAAAAACACACTGCCCGAAATTAATTTTTTTTATTTAAAGCTCGGATTTTGTCATTTGCTGTGAAAACTGTGGTCATTTTACCTAGTATTGATAAGTTAACTTCATTTAATTTTATGAAAAATCAGCCACGTAACTAAGTCGAAATAAACAAATTTTATCAGTAAGTCTGATAAAAATAATTAAATTTAAATCTAATAAAAATAATTGATGGTAAAATAGTATACACGTAATAATACAAAATAAATACACCTAAATAACAATAATTGCGTCAGCGAAGGCCGACGAGAAACGAGTAATGACTGAAGAAATTATTAGAACTTTGTAGAATGTATATTGTAGATAAGTAAACTAAATTATCGTACCTGTCAAATAAACGAAAACCCGCACTTTTGAAATTTAACTATAACACAAAATATGTTGATTTATAAATAGTTTAAGGTTTTAAGTTTAAAATAATACATATTGGTACGGTTATATACTAACTAAAAAATATAATAATAATTCAATAATTTGCATTTAATTAATACAGATAAGCCCAGGGAGCTAGCCCACAAACTACTCTCGTGGAGCCCTAGGGCTTCGGCGGAGTACAGTTTAAGAACCGCTAATGTAGGCTATTTACTACATTGCATCCATATTGGCTCAGAGGAATTACTTAAACAGAACTGAACGGTATTTTTGTCCAAACATTTTTGCAGGCGAAAGATGCTGGTAGATACGTTTTCCATGACGGCATAGGCGTCATTTGGGGGTAGCAGCAAAAGTAAGCGACAGCACCATTAACTTGAAAATGTTAATAATTGGCCTTCCATTAATGCTTCAATGTGCTTATTAACTTATATATGTATTATTATGTATTCATATATGATGTGAATATTAATTTTAAAATATATATAATAAATATTTGTTTAATAATACGTTCATATGTTTTTGATATATACCTATACATTTATATATATATAAATATATATAACAGGGGTGGCCAAACTGCATGCGGCTCTTGAGTTAATTTCGTGTGGCTCTTGAAACCAAGGTCCAAGAGAAATAATAATACAGATTTTAAAAAGTAAATGTCTAATAAATATAAATAAATGGAAACTCTGCCCAGTCTGACAACGCTTAACTTTTGTAATTACCAGGTAACATTGTTTATGTACCAGTACATCACTTTTTTGTGGAGTTGACTACTTAATGACCCTCCAGTGGTTGTTAGACTTGGCTTTTTAGATTTTTAAAGATGTGATTTAAAAATGCTAAACATATCATTACAAGGAAGAGAAAATCTTATTTCTGATTTAGCGCAGTGTATTTAACTTTAATAGCAAATTTAGACTCTTTCGGAAGTACCTCGAGACTAAATATTCGTTCATTTCAAATGTTTAAAGAAAATTATTGAAAATCTTCCAGACGTTCGGCTAGAAACATAAGATTATTTGTTTAAAATGTCTGGTCTTTCTGAAGAAATCAATGGTAGATTTAATGATTTGAGATAACTTAAACCTCCACTTTCATGTCTGAAAAATTATTTTGCTGTTGATCTGTTCTGTTTCATCACCGACTACAAAGGACACTGCAGTAGCTGTAAAATTAGAGCTACCAGAACTGTAAGAGAACCATGGGATAAAATTACTGAAACTAAATGGCGTTTTGGCCATAGAAAGGTTTCAGAAGAAAAATATCTACTAACAAAAGAGTGTTCCAATAGACATCCCAATATTTTGGACTATACTTATGTATGTGAATCATAGTACTCAACGCCTAGTTTAATTAAATAGAAATATCTATCTGAACTAACTAATGAACTAAATGTTGAACTCGTATATGAACTGCATTTACCAATTATTAGCCAGATTTCAAACAACTTAACAGAACACTTGAAAAAGCACTTCTCTAAAATAAAATCATTTTACTCTTTTAAAATTTTTTTTACACATATTATATTACATGTGATATCTAATCTATAATAATAAAAATCAGGGCAATTATGTGCAATATATTTTCGTATTTTACAATAATTGAGAAGGAACCTTTTTTCTTTTCTATTGGCTCTAACATATTTTTCTTTATATTTTGCGGCTCACGAGTCTCTTATTGCTGGCCACCCCTAATATATAATATATACACTCTTTTAAAAAACAGCCCTGTGAAATGTTAAAATTGGCCTATCTAAAAGTTCGCACACCCGGAAAAAAAACTGAAATGACGGCCCCTGTCTGACAGGTTTGTTTTTATAATGTTAGAAAAACATTCAAGCAATACGTATTGAATCGCATGCACTTATAGAAGTTGATATGAATAGCGCCACGTTCATTCTACTCGCGGTTTTATGCCGTCATAATTTCTTCATTAGGTATTCATTATACAATTAAAATGAAACACGATATTTGTATTAAGCCTTGTTAGGTGAGCATTACATACATTATTTACATTAATAAGATATATACATTTGGATTTTGTATTTTGTAATTTTTTTTCGTAAAATAATTTTTTTTTTTTTAAGTAATTATCTGTGGGGGCGCGGGGCGATTTTATTTCTTTTTTAACTCTCCAAAAACTAGAGAATTCCAAATTTTACAAAATAAGAAACGGGCAATAATTTTTTTTTCCTTTTTCAACTATATTGTCTCACACTTTTCCCTCTGGGTACCTTTAATTTTCACAATATTAGGAGGATTCTATACACACCCATATATATTTACTATACCGTAGTGTGGAATTTTTTTAGTTAATATATTTTTTTTAATTTTAAAATTTCACGATTTTCAATCACGGATTTTAGGTTTTTCAAAAAAACATATTAAAAAAACTTTAGGCTAGAGCACAGTAAATATTCTCGTCTTTCATATTTTGTATAAATTTTGACTTTGCGATTATACAGAAAAAAGTTGTAGTTATAAAGGGTAAACATGATTTTTAACAAATATCGTGATAATACAACAATAAAAAATGGTACTGACACTTGACTATTTTTAAATTACTTTTAAAATATAAATAAATATTTTTAATTTTTTCATTTTTCTTAAAATTTTATAAAAAAATTGCCTATACAAGACCCCTTAAAAATTGGGTGGTAACGTAATACGGGTGAAAAATAGGTCCTTCACGTATTATGCCCGTCGTTTAATTGCTTTTATCTAAAATTAAATTTACTTCCGGTTTAATAAACAATAGAAATTAGCCATGAGGTATAAGTACTGTCTTTTCCATTTTTTCGTTATTATTAGATATTATTATTATTATTTCATTATTGGTTTTCATTATGTGACATAGGTACCTAATAAATAACTTAAACGCGGTCAAATTCCGACTGTAAACTGTAATTTAATTTATGATGAAATTTTAAAATATGAAGTTAATATATGTCAAGTATAAATACTAAAAAAATAAAATATATTAAACACATGCATAACAAATAAAAATAGGTAGGTTCACTTATTGTATTTAAAATCGCTTTTTATTTTGGAAATTGTACGATACAAATTCTAAAATTAGTGGTACAAATTGGTACAATTAATGGTAAAAATAAAATATCAAAGTTTACCTGGTAAAAAAGTGGTGCTGGGGAAACGTTTCCTTGGGCCTTGGCACCCCAGAGGGGCAATCGATTTTTCTTCGGGAAATTTTATGATACAAATTGTTATAAATTATAATACAATTAATGGTAAAATAAATTTTTTTTTTTAATTAAAATATTGAGGTATCAGAGAACGCAACTCTTATCTTACAGCAGTTTGATGGCTCAACCATGTTTTTTATCGCGATTTTTCGAGATAAGAAATTTAATTTGCATTTTTTAAATTGAAAAGAATCGAGCATTGTTTTTATTATCTAGCAGATTGTAAATAGGTTTGGAAATGAGCTTTTTTGTAAGCACAAACTGTGTAAAATAATCAATCAAAAATATGTATATTTTTAATTCTTGTATATAAGTGCGTTACCCTAGCACCCCAATATTTTAATTTCCAAAAAAATTTAATTTCTTATATCAAAAAATCATGATGAAATTATGGCTGAACCATCATATTCTTATATAGGCTCTCTAGTTGGAATCATACCCTCCTCCCCATAAAAAAAAATCCTTTTTCCTCCAAATATTTTTTTTACCAATATATTTTATATAAGTAGGTACTTAAAACGTATTTAATTTGCAATATTATTTACTCGACATGGTGTTTCATTGCAAATCGAGTGATATGTTCTATTTAAACTGTTGGAGTTTGAAAGCGATCTAATAACTCAGCTCGGTTTATAGATGAAACTAAGATTGGGGGGTGTTTTTTTTCGCGGAACACAACTTTTTGAAATTGTAAAAATATTGGGATATTGACGTTCCGCTTTATTGTAAAGCGGGATTAGGGACACTAAAAAAATAACAATAGATTGATTATTTTTAATAAAACAAAATAACACAGTTATTTCCTGTAGTACCTACTCTATACTAGTGCTAACCCCTTTAATCAATCCGTAATCCGGATTAAAATATACAATCCATTTCATCCAGATCACGGATTAAATCCGTCAATCCGGATTTAGGATCCCATCCGTAAATCCGGTTTGTTGATATAACACGGATTTAGGATCCAATCCGTCGATACGGATTGTCGGTATAATCCGCCAATCCGTATTGTAAATTTAATCAGGATTTCGGTTCCAATCCGTCATTATATTATATAGTATAGATTGCTCACCATAATATAAAACGAGCTGCTCGAGAATGATCACCCGATAGATAGCAACAACAGTATGAATAGAAGCAAATTATATTTCATATTGTTATATTTCGACGGCCGTCCGATTAATTACAAAGTTTTTTTGAACTTTGGATCAGAAATAAACCTGTTTTCATAATTTCGCACAACGACCGAATACCGCGTGTAGGTACTACCGGCCGTTGCGACGTCGCCCGCTAGGTAGGTACTTACTAGCAATTTCAACGATATCCGATTTTTTGTATTGCATCTATACTATATTATATATTATTAATCAATTCCATTAGGCATTAGCTATTCAATAGTAAGAAAACTCAAAATCCATTTTCGGTGATTAATCCGTTTCCGAATTCGTCATGTAATCCGTTATTCTGGATTCGTAATGTAATTAAACGGCTTATTATATATATATATATATATATAGCATATTTATCAATCTGGATCAGTTATTCGGAAATGGATTGATCCGGATTAGGTAGGTACTCGGCACTACTCTATTACAATAAGATTCAACTAAAGAAATAGCGGGGACGTTTAAAGAGTAGTCATAAAAACTAAAAATATATTTAATATATCATTTTCATTTTAGACGCTACAAATATTGCCCAAAGAAATTGTAAAAAAATCGGGACTTTCTTAACCCGCTCGTTTGTAAGACGGCGCACGGGACAAAAATAAAAAAAAAAAAACGTATACAATCGTGACATGCCTACACGTCCCGCTGAAAATTGACGAGGGAAGGAACACAGATATGAAATATATATTAAAAACCATGACATTATTTTGTTTTATTGATTTGTCATGTTAAAAACTTTAAGCTATCAAAAATATAGTATTTTATATCTGTGGACGGACAAGTATATTAAAAATCGGGACATATCCTAACCTAGATGCAACCAATAGTAGGTAAACCTAAACGTGTATTTTCTTGGTCAGTAGAGAATAATTAAACCTGAATTTTGGAGGAAAGACTACGGCCATTTAAAAATTTCCTCCACTACAAATTAAAATAGTTTTGAATTAACCGGCAATGTATACGAATCATTATCATTATATTTAACCATGGGTCTATAATATAGAAAATAGGTAGGTCACTAATGGAATAATAATGAAATAAAATAAAATATTTTGTAAAAACAAAAAAAAAAAAAACAATCTCCGTGTTGTTTATTTCTAGACTATTATGACGAATCTCACACCTACTTTAAATACACATGACATGATTTTTCGCTTTGGTGGTAATGAAAATATTTTTTTTTAAGTTATTTTTAATCTTCACTTATCCGACGGCCTATATAGTGCCTCGAAAACGAAAAACGACTGTTGCGCAGTCTGTGACTAGTCAAGGGACAATAACTGTATCGTTATACCCGCGGACAGGAATAATAATAATGTATAACTTGACAAGTGACAAGTCGTTATTGAAAAATTAAGTGTTGTGAATAAAAAACAAAACAACAGCAAGTAGTGATGATAAGAAATGTGTGCCGTCGTGTGGTGATAAGAAAAAAACGCAAATAATAATCGCGGGTCAATTAGTGTCAGCTACCGGACTGTCTATTATCCTTATTCTATTCCTGACGATCCTATTCTCTACGAAAAAATATATAAAAGAACACATCCGAATCGTATTAATTTAGCAGCAGCAGCAGCAATATTAAATTAATTGGGATTTTAACTTTAAAGTCGACCGTGAATGGTGATTAATAATTTTAATTCTCATTACTTGGTTGTACTAGTGATATGCAAAGTCAATAGGAGGTAGGTAATTATTGTTTTACCTGTTGTAAATTATTGATGTTCTTTTACCTTACTGTATTTTTATTTAGGTTATTAATTAAATATACATATTACATACCTACTATAATATGTAATATTTGGTAAAAAAATTAATTAGGTATCTAATAAGATACATATTTTAACCATTAATTATTTACTTATGTAAAGTGTAAGTTTTATTTCAGAATTTTTAAATAAGAATACTATGTGTGCGTATTCACCAAACAATTTCAATGTCTTAATGTTGTTTTAATGAATTAATGTTAAATGCATGGTTGAGGAGGTTCAAATTTAAGTATTTCAAATTAAATAAAATTCTTCCGTTGAGCTTAATGACCTAGATTATACCTATATTTTATAATATTGAGTGAATTAAATTTATACTAAAAATTATTAAGGTATACGAATATTCAATTTTAAGTTTAAGTAATTAATATTTTGTTATATAGGCAAATGCTAATGAGGTTTTATGCTAACTTGCTTCAGGATCAGATATGGAATACAATTTGTCAATTAATATAATTTAAAACATACTCATTAATATAATATGGTGAGAATAAACTTAAATGTTTACATTTTATTGTTTTTAATATTCTAACAAAATGATATTACATTACCTAATTCAATTCATATGCACTAAAATTTTGTCAACTTGCATATATTATATAATTTTTACTTTAACATTTTAAATTTAAGATTTTAGATTGAATTATGAAATATTTATCAAGGGTTTTTATTATATTTTTTTACTAGCTTTTAAAGTTGTATTGACTATTTTTTTAGTACCTACTTATTCAAATCAAATAAATAATTTTAAACATAAATAGATGAATCCTATATTTTTCTTAACATGAAAATAATAGAATAAAAAAGATATTTTAAATTTTTGTTTGTTAAACATAATCGATTTATTTTTATTTTTATATCCTGTTGGCAACATATTTATAAAAAAATATTCTTAGTAGGTAATAGTTATGTATGACATTTTGGCAGGGTTTATTATATTAAAATAGGCATCATTAAATTATTTGTATTTAAATTGTAATTACCTATCTATTTATAAAATGTAATAATTGCTTCGCAAAAAATAAATAATTATCTTTTTCATATTTATTCAAATTACTTAATGCGGAATATTATTTTTATTAGGATATTACTAATATGCCTGTCAAATTATTATTATGCAAATAATTTTTTAATATATAATATAATTAGGTATTATTTGAATATTCAAATTTGAATAGTTCTGCTATAAATAATTGGAGAATTAGAATATTTGATTATTCAAATACTCAAATATTCAAATAGATATACTTAATCATAAAATATAAAATTTAAATTTATGAAAGATAGGTATTTTGATTTTGGATATAGATATTTTAAATACTGTTTGCTAATAAGTAATAATAATTATAGTAACACATATTAGGTATTGTTGATGAACATTTAGAGAACCCTTATACTAATTAATGTTTTATATTATTTATTTTAAGTAAGTATACTATCTACTGTATATATATATATATATATATTATAAATACTAAATTTATGTGTAAAAACCTAAAGTTACAATGTCTACCGATCGATTATGTGTATTTGTAATCGGTAAATGACCTTTTATAATACTATCATTACTTCCTATACTTTCGTTATCTACAAATTATTTTGTACAAATAATATTATTTATTACCTAAATGTAATTTTTTGTTAAAAATCAGAATTTTGAAATATTTAAATATTTACTAACCTACTCGAATTTTGAATGGTAGTTTTTCCGTTATTCTAATATTAATATAATTCATAACTATTTATATATTGTTATCAGGGGTTAAAGTAGGGGAAAGCAGGGGGACTCAGTCCCGCTTATCTTTGCCGGTGGTTAAAAATGTTCCCTTTAATAAT
This sequence comes from Pemphigus obesinymphae, assembly GCA_025469235.1. Taxonomy (NCBI): domain Eukaryota; kingdom Metazoa; phylum Arthropoda; class Insecta; order Hemiptera; family Aphididae; genus Pemphigus; species Pemphigus obesinymphae. The sequence goes on from JAIPRL010000407.1 coordinate 37,956, forward strand.
TTGTCCATAAGGTACCCTGGAACGCTCAAATTGTAACCAAATATTAATCAATATAATTTAAAATTCCTTTGGTATTAAACCGTATAGATACTTATATATATATATATTTTTTTTTTATCATATACCTATATTATTTTAATTTTATTATTAAATCACAAATTAAAATAGAATCTTAAGCGGTCAAATTTACTTATCTTACTTTAAATACTTATAATATATATACACTAAGATAATACCTAATCATATTATATATTTTGTAATATACATATGCATAATATATATTTTTTATGTATGTTACATTTTTATGAATTTCTGTTATTTAATGTTAATAAAAACATATACCTAGGTACTAAAGAAAACAAAATTTATGTACTTTAATTTAAGTACTTTATAATTGTTTTATTTTAAAATAGCTCTTTATTAAATACTGTAAAATTGAGCTTAATTTTTTAAGCATGAGGACCCCCACTTTTAACCGTGTGTAATGTGTAAATTTCAATTTTTTTTTCTTGTAATAATACTACATTTTTATATAAAAAAATTTATCTGCGTGATTTTTTTAATTTTTAGTTTTCTTAAATGGCGATTACTACTTAAAACTTAATTATTATGGAAAAAGAATATTCTCTTTCAAAATATTACATTTTTATCAAAATTTATTAATTTCATAAAAATTTAGCATTATTAGCATAAATTTAAAATTTATTTATTATTTGGGGTTATAAGTGGGGCGAGCGTGCTTAAAAAAAACTGTACTTACATATATATAATGATACGAGGTCTGACAATAAAGTAATAAGATTGATTTTTTTGCCGCACGTGTGGTAATACTGCAAACTTTGGATGATTAATCTCTCGTCTTTTCTCTATTAATTGATATATGTATGACTCGCATACGATTGTTAGTTCTCCGGCTGTGTCGTATCATGTAAGTCAATGTATGTGGTGCGTGTTGCGAAAATGGAGCAATGTACAAAATGTCTGTTGCGCAGAATTGTCTTGAATTGGTGGGAAATGATCCAACCCTTTTGGATTGTGTAATTATTGGGGACAAGAGTTGGATCTCTTAGTATAATCTGGAAACAAAGCGGCAAAACGAACAATGGCTATCTCCTGACTCAGCAAGACCAAAAAAGGCAAGAATGAGCAAATCTAAGTTCAAAACGATGATGATTTGCTTCTTTAACGGCAAAGGGGTGGTGCATAAGGAGTTTGTGCCACCTGGATAGACCTTATATCAACATTTCTATCTATAAGTACTCGAATAGTTGTGAAAAAGAGTCGTTAGAGTTTGTCCAAACATCGCAAACACTTGGATTCTTTACCATGTCATCAGACCTTCTGTGTGATGCAATTTTTGATCTCAAAAAATATTCCAGTGTTTCCCCAGCCCCCGTATTCTCCTGATAGGCCTCCATGTGACTTTTTCTGTTCTCCCCGGTTAGAGAAGTCATGAAAGGAATGCATTTGAAGTCAGTAACTGACATCCAAACATCCGTGAAGAGGGTACTCCAAGGGTTTCCAGTCAAAATGTTCCAAAAGAGTTATGAAAACTGGAAAAAATTCTGGACTCGGTATGTAGCTGTCCAAGGGGAGTACTTTGAAGGGGATCATAACAATGTACCTTAATTTTTAAATATACACGTTTTTTGTAATAAGTGTCATTACTTAATTGTCAGACCTCGTATATGGAACGCTTTATACTATATAGGGACATTAGTCCCCTGGAATTTTTTTCCACCCTATGTCCTGATTGTTATTGACAAATATTTATTGGGTACATCTTGAATTCAGTTTAAAGGGATAAAATTATTTTAATAAAGTCAATTACACATACACAGTACATTTTTAATTTATTTCGTGAGGATGTTTACCGCTTTGCCTGTCACAGTATATTTAATGGACAATATAGGATAAATTATGGTATTTACTTCAAATTTTAATTGTGGTTTTAGGTTTAATTTAAAGAAATAAATGATTTTTAAATCATCTAAGAACCTATATCACCAGATAAAAAATACAACTAATTACAAAACTAAAAATGCATTAACATTTTTGTTAGATAATGTTTATAATTAAAATGTTTCTATAATGTCCATTAGATAGATGGAAATATCAAATGCAGGTAAAATGTAATAATGGAATTTACGCGAAATGTACAACTAATATTTTTATGTTACATAATAATTACCTTAAGACGTGTGTAAAATATTATAAAGTATTATAATTTTTTAATTCAATATTTGTTGATTTTTATTATATAATATATTTACATTATCTGCCTAAATTTAAGTAGGTAGATTAAAAATAGGAAAAGTGTTGAGAATGTCAAGTTAAGAGTCAAACAATGCATGCGTATTTTGTTACTAATATATTACTACATAATGATTAATAATACAAATAAAACAAAATAATTTAAAAAATACAAAAGTTATCTATATTAGATAAAAATAAAACAACATTTCTAATCTCAAATGTTCAAGGTTAATGCATGTTTATCTGAGTAATTATTTGTCAGTCAAATTAATTAATGCAATTACTGCCAGCAAAAAGTTTTTAGTATCAACAACAATATTTCAATTAAATTTCTTTAATTTATTTCTTGGGTAAAATAGGCTGATTTCTTAAAAATAAAAAAAATAAAAATGTCTTCAACTCAAGGCGAGGAACATGAAGCTGTTACTAATTTTCGAGAATATTTACGTATACCCACTGTTCATCCTGATGTTGATTACAGTATGTAAATTTTATTCTTGTTAAAATTATTAATATGAAAACATTAATGTGATTTTCTATAGGTAAATGTGTTGAATTCCTTTTACGCCAGGCACAAAGTCTAAATCTTCCATCAAATATTTATTATATGGCCCCCGGAAAACCTGTAGTAATTATTACATGGCTTGGACAGAAACCAGAACTGCCTTCTATATTACTTAACTCTCATATGGATGTTGTTCCAGTTTATCCAGTAAATATACTTATTAAAATTCTTATACTTAATTATAAAGATATTTGTCTAAAGTTTGTTTGTTAAAAAAATACCATTCGTAATAAAATGTATTCTACTATTATTCTACTTAAAAGTATTAGAAAAACAAATTCAAAATATATTATTATTTATTATATTCATATTATATTTTATATTTATATATAAATAATAGGTAGATATGTAGGTATTAGAGCATTTTTGCATTTGTATATAGGTAGGCTGAGAAGTAATGCACACATGCTTATAGAACGCATAAATATGTATAGTGGCATTTGGTTACATCCATCCTCTGTATGCATGCCAAATTTAAAAGAGTTCGTTTTGAGTAGTTGAAAATATATAGTAGGAAATTTTATAAGACAGTAGTAAGGCCTGCAATGATGTACGAATCAGAATGTTGGACAGTTTATTTGAAGATAAAACGGAAGACAAATGTATATTCTATTCACTTTAAGTTTATTTATGTATATGTATTAATAATCAACTGAAGTGTATTGTACTAATAGTTATTAAATTTTAGGAATTTTGGACATATGATCCATTTTCTGCACATAAAGATCAAAATGGTAATATTTATGCTAGAGGGGCACAAGACATGAAATGTGTTGGAATTCAATACATAGAAACAATACGAAAATATTTAAAAAATAAATTAGTTTTTGACAGGACTATTCATATGTCATTTGTTCCCGGTTTGTGTTTTTTGTCTATACCTAATGTAATGAAAATGTGTTTTTATGGAACTTTTTTTAGATGAAGAAACTGGTGGATCTTTGGGAATGAAAAAATTTGTTGAATCGTCAGAATTTTCAGCATTAAATATTGGTTTTGCATTAGATGAAGGATTGGCTAGTACTGATGACTGTTTCAGTTTATATTATGGAGAACGAACATTATGGCGTAAGTTATGTCAAGTAGCCTTATGTAAACTTTTAATTAAATTATATTTTTAATTTTTCATCGATAGACTTACAAGTAAAATGTACTGGTTCACCTGGCCATGGTTCATTACTACATGAAAATACAGCTGGAGAAAAATTACAGTACATTATCAATAAATTTATGAATTGGAGAGAATATGAAAAAATGAGAATGAAAAATGGTAATTTAGGAGCTGGCGATGTCACATCAATAAATTTAACAAAGCTTAATGGAGGATGTCAAATAAATGTGGTGCCACCCGAGTTGACGGTTGCTTTTGATGTACGATTAAGTATTGAAATAGATGTAACAACAATGGAAAATACTATGAAAAAATGGTGTGAGGAAGCTGGTCAAGGTGTAACTTTAGAGTTTTTAGAAAAAATGCCATACATTCAACCTACAAAAATAGATGAAAACAACCTTTGGTGGGTTACATTTAAAAAAGAATGTGATAAAATGTAAGTATTGAGAAATAATACAAAAATCAATATTAGCTATATTTTGATATGTATGACACGGTGAAGTGGGCGGAAGACACTCAACACAATTCATAACATCGGTTTAATTTATATAAAATTGAATTTTATTAAAAATAACTAAATATAAATTATAAGAATAATAAATTATATAATAATAATTTATTTTAAAGACAAAATAAACGATGAAAGATGATGGATGGATGATGGGTGTGGGTATTATGGATTCTGTATCTAATAACACGCATGGTGTTTGTATTATCAAAAGATTGAAATGTAAGAATGTAAAGAGAGGTACGTGTACAAATGCTACAAATAGTTTGACTTCAGATTATATCGTAGTCGATATAATCGGGTCGTCTTTCATAGCATTCGTACACGTACCTCTCTATACATTCTTACATTTCAATCTTTTGATAATACAAACACCATACGTATTATTAGATGCAGCATCCATAATAATAATAATATTTATTTAAATGAATAAAACGGGCAGAAGCCCAATAGTACAGACTAATATTTACAATATTAAAATTAACAATTAGGTATATAACAATAAAACATAAATATATTAGATTGTTAAGATTAAAAATTAATAAAATGTACGATAAGTATCTTAATTAACAATTAAATAACAATAAAGCTTAATCATATTTTAATGATCGAAATACATTAAAATAAAAGATCTTACTCAATATCACATAGCAGTATTTAAGTTCAAAATTTGATTTAATGATGTAAGGAATAAATCAACATTAGTTGAATGCTTGTTACACAAAGCCATTGCCCGTGGGATAGGAGAGTTTTTTAAATAATTTGTGCTGTGTGGTGGAATGTAGAACAAGGGAGTAAAACGGTTATTATAAGAAGAGATATTAAAAGGAATACAATTTAATAAATAAGGAGCATCAATGTGACCATTAACTAATTTATAAATAAAAGAAATATCTTCTAATTCACATCTTAACGCTAGTGTAGGGATACTTAGAAGGGATCTGATCGATGAATAATTATGATCTTCAATAATAAAATTAAATTTAAGGAAGCAATCTTGAACGCGTTCAATTAAATCAATATCGGATTTAGTGTATGGAGTCCAAATGGATGACCCATATTCTAAAATAGACTTAACTAAAGCGCAATAAAGTAACTTAAATGGTCTCAGGTCTTTAAATTCAGAAGAATGTCGTTTTACAAAACCCAATATTCTTAAAGATTTTTTAACAACACACTCAATATGTTCCCGAAAATTAAAATTGTGGGTTAAAGTTACTTCCAAGTCTTATGGATGATACTGAGAGAATATTATTGTTTATGAAATAGTTATAATCTATATGTTCACGAGATCGTAAAATCTCATAGAGTAGCATTTATGAATATTTAAGCTCATGTCCTAATTATGACACCAGTTAGATAAAATATTTAATTAATTTTGTAGAATTAGACAGTCATTTATTGAAGATATACGAACGAAAAGTTTTAAATCATCTGCAAATAATAAGAAGTGACATTTTTTAAGAACTGAGGAGATATCATAAAAGGAATAGGATAGGTGATAAATTACCACCTTGGGGAGTTTCTGATGGAACTACCGTATTTGATTGATAACCAAGAATTTTAGTAAGTTAAGAATTAAGCCAAGATAACAGAGTGTCACCAAATCCTAAACGACCTAATGCAGTTATTAGTAATTTATGGTCGACTCGGTCAAAGGCTTTCTCAAAATCTGTATATATTACGTCAACTTGGCAATTTTCTTTGAAAGAGTCGAGAATGAAGCGTTGTAAAGACAAGTTACTAGTTAGAGTGGGTCGGCCCGGCCAGAAACTGTGTACCTGTAAACTGTGTACACCATCATCCATCATCTTTCATTGTTTATTTTGTCTTTAAAATAAATTATTATTCCTTATTATTTATATATTGTATAATTTATTATTCTTATAATTTATATTTAGTTATTTTTAATAATTTTTTAAATTAAATTTTAATAATTATTTTAATAATTCAATTTTATATATATTAAACCGGTGTTGTGAATTGTGTCGAGTGTCTTCCACTCACTTCACTTCTTAGCAAATTACAATCGTGAGGATTTTTTGAATAAACTAACTATTCAATAAAATTATAATTATTCCTTCTGTTACTCGTTTGATTGTTTTTTCCATCTGCTCTCTCATCTGCACGAAAAAACCATTCTATACGATAAGATGTAGAATCTCCCATATACATTTTCCCATTTATCTCAAATTTACTACAATAAGTTGAATATTTAGAGACAAATTTGTTGATCACGATAAAATAATCACCATGTATTAAAGATATTAACTTATTTAGATAAATACAATAAGCTAGTGAAAATTTGTGAATAAAATGATAAAATTGGTCATTTTGACTGTGAAGTGGTATGTGATTTAGGGTAAAAAAATACAGTCACAGTCATGATAATAGAACAGAAACATCTTTTTATCTGAGAATTGTAATAAAAAATAATATATTCTTTGAATTGCTAAAATATGAATATTGTGATCTTATATGAGAGAAAATATATATAATGTAAAAATATTATCTAACTTAATCCTATAACTAATTATAACATTTATTTTAGGAATTTGAAATTAAGAACATATATATTTCCCGGTGCAACTGATAGTAGATATATCAGACAGGTAAATATAATTATATATTACTTTTTAAAGAAAAATTATATAAATAATTTGTAGTATAAATTATAATCTGAATCATCCCAGTACATATATATTTTTATTTTTCTTAAATTAATATTGAATATTATTAATATTCATTATTTAAATTGAAATTAATTTTAACTAAAAAAAATTTAATTAAATAATGATAAGACTATTTAGTTATAATACTATTTATAAAAATTTTATATGTGAATATTAATTATTAATACATTTTTTTTTTATTGTAGATTGGTGTTCCAGCTTTGGGATTTTCACCAATAAACAATACACCTATTCTTTTGCACGATCACAATGAGTTTTTGAATGAAAAAACATTCCTCGATGGTATAGATATTTATTATAATATTATTAAAAGCTTAGCATCTGTTTGAATTACTACTCGTTAAATTATAACATTTGTTATTAATTATAATAAAAAATTTTACTTTTTTTTTTGAATTTTTATTTATGGCTAATAGAGATTTCAGTGTGTCAGTATTATATCTCAATAATTATAATATATATCATTATATAAACCATATGGTGGCATCAGGGGCAGATCCAGTAAGGGAAATGAGGAAAATCCCCACCCCAAAAAAAATCATGAAAGGTTTTTATATAATATATTTAAACTATAGGTTTGACCTTTTTTTTTTAATTTATGCTTATTTTTATCAATTTTTAAAACTAATTCCCCCTCCTCAAATTAACTCCTAGATTTGCCACTGATGGCATAATTGACAATATATATATATGTTTCGAATCAAGGTAAAAATATCTAATAAAACGACCAATGATTGTCAATAAGCTCACTCATGGTCTAATTAAAATATAGCCGTAATAGCCGCACATTGAATTAACTTTATGCAGATTCACATAATATACTATCACGGTTCATTGTTGGTACGCGCTGAAGATGACAATTTAGTTGTTGAAATATGTATACGCAAAATAAAAGTGTATAATATTGTGACTTTGGGTATATAATATAATAATTAAAATATTAACATATTAACATGAAAAATAAATATTATAGATTATAGATTAGAAAAAAATGATGTAAAATAACACTGTGCTTTTTTTATTAGGTATCTACTTATATAATATTATATATTTCAGCTATCTGTTTATTTTCGCCTCCTAAATACATTTTATTTTATTTTCCCCCATAATTTTAAAAATACAGTTTTATTGATAAGTAAACCTACCAGCTACCTTTAATACAGGATGAATAGGTTCTGATTTTAGGTCCTCTAAATTTGTTATATTTGGTTTGTTACATTGATAATGGATACAGAATTATTTGCATATTTAGAGTCTGTGTGTTCTTTCACACAAACAGATTCATTAATATTTTCAAGTTTAATCGATAAATAAAAACAAAAATTGGTATGGGTTTGGGAAAACCATACCTACATTTTTTTTATTAAACTAAATGTTCTTATATCTCTTAAAAAAAGTATCCATATATATACATTTAAATATAATAATTTTTTAACTATTTTTGAGGGACTAAGCTCCCTCCTCGATTTCCGTCAATGTTTACAAAGTACCTGCGTATTACAGGCCTATAGTAAATAGTAGTAGTATATACCTAGGTATAGATTACCTTTATAAGATGTATACATATTATAGAAATGGCTTCGATAATAGACAAAACAAAATAGAATTGATTGAAATGGTATGGTTATATTTTAAAGAGGACCGATCCCAAATAGTTATGAGAGAAATCAAAGGACCTAGTAAGCATATACCTAGGTGGCTAGGTATAATATTTCAATACATTATGTAAAGCTTGTAAGAATAATATTCAAAAATTATTTGAATGCTGGCAATATTTTAAGAAAAACAGTACCTACTACCTACCTGCGCAAATAATGGATGGATGTATTAAACAATAATGATAATATTATAATATCGAAAATAAAACAAATTGAATAGCAATAAAACTTTCAGGAGACGGATAGGCAATATACAAATAAATTGGATGTTAGCTATTTTTTTAATCAATTAAAAATATAATTTCATGAGTAATAAATAGATTTTTGGAAATAACTGAATTCTCTTGTCAAAAATTACTAGCGGAATAATTTTATAGTCAATATTCAATTATTTTACGGTTATTAAAAATAATTTTCTTTTTCACTATATTACTAAAATAAGTACCTAATGAATATTAACTAATAGTGGTTACTAAAATCACAGAATATAGCTAAAATAGGTTTTCAATAGATAGTACCTATATGACTCAGTCTGTACCTACTTTATCGAGTGCAGACGTGGCGATTGTCCCCTCCTTGGAGTTTTTTTTCATCATTATTTGAAGAGTATAAAGTTGATTTTGAATGGGTATTCATTTGAAAGTGATTAGCCATTTATTTCACAATTATCCATAATCGCCATCTCCTTAAATGAGCTTCAGATCCGTCCATGATATATATTACATATATACCTATGATTGAATGGGAATAATTATGGACATTTTGATATTAATTGATACCAATGATGTATTATTGGCAGTCCCAATTTTTTTATTGCTAAATGCCTAAATGTATCTATATTGGTAATATGGTGAGTAATGATGGATGGGACCTATATAGTCATTTTCAAATTTTAATTCAATTTCAGCAGGTGTCTGGTTAGCTTGCGTACCTAACTAAATATTTACTAGATTTTTATGTTCCAATATGTTATTGAAATTGACCTATAATCATATAATTACATATAAATTATAAGTATCTATAATATACCTATTTAAGAACTGCAGTAAACACGCCTACATTATTCTGTGGTAAACTATTCAAATACTAAATAGGCAATTCAAGTTTATAACATGAGATAAAATTAATTTATGATAAAGTAATTAATATATTGTTGATTATAACATTATGTACCTACATATGTGGTACAATTAATTTAAATCATCTCTGCTTATTTTTTTAATAATACGTTTACTGCTGATAGTTATACAAGAATGATATTGAAGTTTCAGACTTCAGAATTGTTTTAAAATAAATTTAAATAATCTTTGAAGACTAAAATTGTGTAATGTCTTCAACCCAACTACTTGAACACGAATCTGTGACCATATTTCGAGAATATTTACGAATACCAACAGTTCAACCAAATGTTGACTATAGTATTTAAATTGTATAAATATACTATAGTTATCCAAGGTCTCTGGTATAAGCCAGCCATAATTACCCAACCCATCCAATAATTTGGTTATGGGCGTAATTTCAGTTTTTTTTCGGGTGTGCGAGCTTTTAGACAGGCCCAATTTTAACATTCCACCGGGCTATTTTTCACATTCAAATGTTACGAGCCTACGAAGTTACTTTTAAAAAAACATAAATAAGCAAAAAAAAGAGTTGGTGCATTGGAAGGCCACTTCAAATGACGCTCACTGAATTTGGTAGCTATGCTTGTAATAGAAATCAAGAATCATCTCGGACTCTTAACATGTAAAGTTTACCCATAACATATATTAATTTTACGGAAATATTGGTATTTGCCACAATTGTATGGATTCCAAATAATAAGTATAGTTGATATAATAATCACAGTAAGAACAATTATTTTGTCTTTTACTCATTATAATTTCTCACGAAAAAAAAAAAAAATGGGAATAGATTTATTTAGGTAGGGAAGTGTTCAAGTATTACGTAAGCGCCTAGGGGGAGGGAGTTACAACTATGCTGATGTCAGCAGTAAAAAAATTAAAATAACTATGTAAAAAAAAAATTTTTTTTTTATTAAATAGAGGGGATTGTCGAATATATGCTGACGTAATAAAGTAGGGGTCTGACATTTACTGGTAAGGGAGAGGGAGAGGGAGATCTAAAAGGTCAAAAATGTGCTGACGTAATACTTAAACGCCTTCATAGCCTCTAGGTAGTTATCATTTGAATTAAAAATAGACCATAAATAACTTATGTACCATGACAAAGTAATTTACTTTGTCATGTTATGTACTATGGTCTACTATTATCACAAAATTCCACAGAACAACGCTATTATTTACCTACCTATATTTTATATTAATTGGTATATTGTACATAATATAAATCAATTAAAAATAAATTTGGACACAAATCGGGAAACCATTATTGTTGTTGATTTTGATAAGTCCATTTCTAATTTATTCAAATATTGATAAAATATAAATGAAAAGCATATAGTATTAATGCATTAACTTGAGCGGAAGCAGCTCACTGTCTAATTTTTATTCTCCAAGATTATAAATACGGGTTAGCAGGCAATTCCCATTTCACCAACACAAAAATCGGTTTTAATAATTTTCAAAAAACATTCGATTTCACCGACAACATAAATACGAATATTGTACTCGTACTACCATTGATTATATATAATTATATTATGTACCTATTATACCTTTTATATACTCAATTATGCAATGTATTTCAATGGATACAGTTTATTTTGTTACACATAAATTATTTTAATTTTCCGGTAGAAAATTTACGATGATGAATTTAATTTCATCAGATGCTTTTTTTGTCAACATATTGTGTTTTGACCATTTGGGTTATTAACAAAAAAAGATACATAATAAATTTGAATAAAATAGTTTTTATTTCTAATATGTAAAATATATATTTACAAATTGCATAACCTGGAACATTATACATACTTTAATACCTACAACTTATTAAAAATAAATATGCCACTGAAACTCGGGGTACACATATAATAATAAATTGTTTATTGTATTTTATATAATGGTGTCATCGAACTGAGTCGGCAAAACGCGAATAATTTGGTGTCGACGAAGTGGAAAGATAAAATGACAACCAACTAGTAGAAAACTGTCAGATCACAGTAAAGTGCATAGGAATTTGTTATGAATTGGCCTATTATAGTTATGCCCTACATTATTATTTAATATTTATGTACCTATATGATGTATTAACAGCCGGCCTACAAGGTGTTTACTTATATTTTTACATGTCCATCTTTATTCTATGCTATGTGGGACCTTAGGGTAGCGGGCAGCAGCACACTATAGTGGTTTCAGATTGAATTAAGGATATTTGGTAGGTAAATTAGTAGGAAATCAAGATTACCAGCCCATAACAACCGTGTTACATATGTGTTAGTATACCTATCATAATAAATTATGGAATATAATTATTTTAAAAACAATTATTATTTGTTGCAAATGTATATTCATGGTATGCCGTGCAATGTTTATTGCTTAATGGTAACACATTACTTTACGGAACTTGTCTCACTTAATGATGTGTTGTTAGGTATTTATCCACAGGTTAGTAACTTAACTTTTCCATCTGAAATTTGGGCAAATACTTTTTTTTTTTATTAATGGCCTGAAAGGATATATTTTTACTTTATACCTATTGGGCAATAAAGTTTCATTAATTTTTAAATTTTACTAAAAAAATGAACTACAAAGAAAATAAAAGACTAATACAATTAAATACCAGTACCTATATACTATATATAAATATTTTCAAGATAACCCAAAGAAAAACAATTACCAGGTATTATATTTTCTTACCTTTATCAAAAACATATAATTTTTAATGCGATGCATCACAATATAGTAATAAATATTACACACCTTGGTTAAGTTATCATTATTATTTTACAATTACATAGTGTTGTTTACAAAAAGTATAATACGCTGTAACAAATAGTAATTGTAATCAATCCTAAATACAAAAATATTTATATGTTTATAACATAGTAGTTCAGGTAAAAAAAAAAAAAGGACCGTTTGAAGCAAATTTCCAAAAATGAATAATGATTCTGCATTTTATCGCAATTCACTCAAACTAAATACGTTGCATGGTTTCACTGTGGTAGTATGATACGTGCATACTGTGCGGCACATGCAGTTCTTTACAGTGTGATATACGATTGTTATATCCCATACAATATTATATTTTATTAACAGGTGAATGTATAGTTTCTGGAACATCAAGCTCAAAGATTAAATCTCCCACTCAATGTTTTTTATATGGCACTGGAAAAACCTGTTGCTATTATTACATGGGTAGGGCAACAACCAGAACTACCATCTATATTACTTAACTCTCATATGGATGTCGTTCCCGTGTATGCAGTTAGTTAAATGTATTTAAATTTGTTAAAGAAGTATAGTTTAATATTTAATTAAAATTTTAGGAAAATTGGATGTATGATCCATTTTCTGCACATAAAGATGAAAGGGGAAATATCTATGCAAGAGGAGCACAAGATATGAAATGTGTTGGAATTCAATATTTAGAAACAATTAGAAAGTATATTACAAAAAAACTAAAATTTAAAAGAACTATTCATATATGTTTTACACCAGGTAAATAACATGTAGGTATACTAAATAACATTTAATAAAGGAAAATTTGAATCTTGGTAAATTTAGATGAAGAAATTGGGAGTACATTTGGTATGGCTACATTTGTTGAAACCCCAGAATTTGCTAAGTTAAATGTTGGTTTTGCTTTGGATGAAGGAATAGCAACACCAAATGAAGTTTTCAATGTATATTACTGTGAAAGAACTTTTTGGAGTAAGTCATCCATAAAAAAAAAAGACTACTTTCAAATCAAGAAAAAACTTGTTAATTTATAGATTTGGTTATTACTTGTACTGGCCAAACGGGACATGGTTCAATATTACATGAAAATACCGCTGGAGAAAAATTACAATATATCATCAATAAATTTATGAATTGGAGAGACAATGAAAAAACTAAATTAAAAAATAGTGACCTAACCTTGGGAGATGTGACAACTATAAACCTAACAATAATTAATGGAGGATGTCAGATAAATGTAGTACCAACTGAATTATCTGTTTCTTTTGATATTCGGTTAGCAATAGATGTAGATAATGAAAGAATGAAGAAAACCGTAAAAGAATGGTGTCGTAATGCTGGTCCAGGTGTCAATGTAAAATTTAAGGATAATCCAATTCGTGTTAAACCAACTAAAGTAGATAATAGTAATCCTTGGTGGGTTGCATTCAAAACAGAATGTGATAAAATGTATGTTGAAGTTTAAATATAAAATACGTTTTAGTAAAATGTACCTAATTAAATGTTGTTTTAGGAATATGAAAATAAATACTTGTATATTTCCTGCAGGAACAGATAGCAAATTCATTAGAAATGTAAAGTATAAATACATTTAACTTACAATATAAGATACAATTTTTTAGTTTTATTAAATTAATAGGTTGGCATACCGGCTTTAGGATTTTCACCTATGAACCATACAAAAACTTTATTACATGATCATAATGAATTTATTAATGAAAATATATTCATTAAAGGTTTGGATATTTATTACAACTTAATTAAAGGACTTACATCAGTTTAATATTGCAACATCAATAAGTATTTTATTTGCTAACTATTAAATCAAGTAGAAAAAAAATGTATTGAAAATAAAAATAATTGTTAAACATTTACCAATACCTAATGTAGTTACACACATTTTTTCTTACCTACCACCCAAACAAATATTCCAAAGTTTTTGTAACAATACCATTTGAAGTTGAAGCTGAAGGTGAGTTCTGGAAAAATCGAAAACAATTTTATTTAACAAATATAGTATAATAATATATGGCATAACTATTTATAATACTAGTAACTTACGTCTTTCCCTTGAATAGGTATAGGTTTTATAGCCATTGGTCTAATATTATTTCTTTTGTAAATTGAATCATTTGGACTAGAAAACTGTTGACCTAGAATTGGTGACCGTAACGATTTAGATAAAACTTCAGTACTTGGACTCGGACGTGAATTGATGTGGCTAGTATTTTCATTTAAAATTGTCTGAAATAGTAATTACTAATTAGTAGGTAATACAGCTAACAATATAATATATAATCATTATATTCAAAAGATTACCTTATCATTACAAGGAATAACTCCAATCATTGCTCCATTATTAGTCACATGCCCATTGAATAAAAGAGCACGATGATAATCCGTAGAATCACTAAAACATATGTGTGCCCAATTTGGACCAGCTTGTCTCACATCACAACAAGTTACCATATGTGTAAATTTTGATAATATTTCATCTTTATTTGAGATTGTGAAGCCAAAAACTGTAATCCAATAACCCGGAGCTATTTTCGATGTTTCAAGTAGATCATTTTTTTCAGAATAAAATTGTTTGTTTTCTTTATTGTTACATCTACATTAGAAAATATTAAATTTAATTAACAATAGCTGATGAAATTTGCAATTAAACAGAAAATATATTTTACGGTTCTTCTCTATAGTCAGATGAGTTTAGCATATCGAATAAATCAATAGTCGGAGCTTTTGTTGGCTCTTCATTGGCCCTATTTAAAATTGGAGTGGAAGATCTGGAAACGTTAAAAACCAATATGAAAAGTTTTATCTATAATTAAACGATTATAATGTACGCACGGTTTATCATTTAGTTCATGGTGAAAATTGCGCATTAAAAATGTCGTGTGCACGTCCGCAGTGTGACTATGATTAGCGCGCAACGGAGACAAAGTGCTGATGGAAACATTCCCGGTTGGCGTTTGAATACGTTCGCCCATTAAGAATCCTGGAAGGTACGTTGGTTTTTGTGGACTGTCGTGAGTCGGCGATCCCAACGCCATCGGTTCCATTTTCGGTTTGCTAAATAAAACCTGTACCACAACGATGATGATAAACGTATATTATGGTGATTCAGAAATCGTTGGAAGTAATAATTCACGGGAACGCTGATCAACTAAAATTCTAATTCAAATCCTTAGACATAAGTAAAATGTGTAACTTATTAGATGTGGCTATTTTAGTTTTTAGCGTTCACCGGTTCAGCGATCAACATTGAACATTCATTACTTAATTAATTCATTATTCATTAAAATCGTTAACTTGTATGCAGATAATGGATATCACAATCACAAAAAAACGAGGAGTTAAATTCAAATGTTTGATAAATCATCATGGAAAGAGAGAGATATAGAAGTGCCGCCAACTTATGAATAATGAAAAAGAAACCTGTTCCCCAAGTTTACTAGCCTGAAGTCCTTGACATAACGTTATCCATAGACCATAAATAGCAATGTGCAGTCGTGTTCGAGATTTGGGTGTTAATGTCCAACTATATACCTACGTTATTTTTTTATAGTAAGTTTTCTGTTGCCTCCGCCACCGTAGTTCCAGGAACATTCCAATTTCAGCACGCGTAGGAGTACCCTGAAACGCCTACAGATGTGAGTATAGAAAAAACAACACACCCATCTGGTCGTTCATCCGTTGGCCGACTCCTCTGATGAATTCCATTTTTTTTCATTTGGTTTTCTTTTTTGTAGGCTATCAGCAAGTGTCTTCGTAAGCCAATAATTATATACCGATGCCTGGGTAAGTGAACTTCATATTAGACTTCGTTTCCGAGTTGTCTGATTATAGTTAACCGATACCATTTCACAGCGTAACAATGTCGTTCAGCAACATGTCGTGCTCCCGTTGCGGAGACGGCTTTGATCCTCACGATAAAATTGTCAACTCTCAGGGAGAACTATGGCATCCTCAGTGTTTCGTGTGAGTAACATTTTGTATAACCTAAAACAAATACTTTAGTAGTTAATTTATAACTACCTAATGTGTTACGCATTTCTATTTTAGATGTTCCCAATGTTTTCGACCATTTCCTGATGGTTTATTCTACGAGTTCGAAGGTCGTAAGTACTGTGAACATGATTTTCAAGTACTGTTTGCCCCATGCTGTGGCAAATGTGGTGAATTTGTCATTGGCCGTGTCATCAAGGCGATGTCTGCTTCTTGGCATCCAGCTTGTTTTTGTTGTGCAGTGTGTAATAAGCAACTTGCTGATCGTGGATTTGTACGAAATCGAAACAGAGCTCTGTGTCATGAATGTAATGCTGCGGACAAAGCTGTATTGTCAGGAAGACATATATGTTTCAAATGCCAGTATGTAGTATAATAATATACCTAGTGTTAAACCATTTATTATTTTAAATGAAACAAATCAACTTTACAGGACACAATTTTTTTTTTAAATTGATAGTGAGATCAAAATATCACAAATAATGACTCAGAATTACTTGACAATCTTAATCTACTAGATTTAAAAAAAATGTCCCGTATCCGAAAATATATAATTTGGTAACGATAAATATGTTACTTGTGTCACTATTTTTGTTTAATTAAAGAAAACTATTATTTAAGGTTTTGGAACATAAAAAATGGAAGGAAGAAATCTATAAAATCAATTAAACCATGCTTTATTTTACATTATAAGAAAGTATGAATAATGCATATGGAAATTAGCTCTTAGAAAAAATATCAAAATACACTAATTATTGTGTCCCTAATTTCATGTTATCAAGATATAGATAACAATCTTTATTAAATAGGAATCAAAGATATTTTCATCGATTTGTTTTCACTGTTGTTTTTATAAAATTGTTTTTTGATTATTTTGTGAGAAAGAATTGAATAACAGTAATAATAGTGTTTCATTTGTTAAAAATCTTGGTGAGACATTCAAACTCTTATTGGAAAAAATAATTACAAAAATAAAAAAAAATATATTTTATAGTTGTTAAATGGTTTATAAGCAAAAAAAAATTTTCACACAGAGGCATATGTTATATTTATAGTGTTTCAGTTGATAAAATTTTCCATTTAGGAAACTGGTGTAATTATTGCATAATCGTAGTGTATTTTTGATATTTGTTTTACATACAATATTATAATCAAGCACCATCATTCGATTGTGGAAAACGATTCTTTCGATATAAAAATGCGGCGTAAAATATGTCATTTTAGATAATACAAAAAACTTCAATTTGTTATAACTTCTAAACTATACTCATCGAATGTTAGAGTAAATCCGTTTTCTACTGAAAATTCGTCTACCACGTGCAGGTTTGAATTATACTGTGCTACCCAAAATAATGCAGTATACTCGTATGACAATAATTAATAAATATTGGCGCTCTGTATGCCAACGTAGCGCTGTTCAATTATGGTGAGATTGCGGGGTGGAAAACGGTCGCCGCCTATGCAGCAGGTTTCACTCTTGATGATTGACGAGTATAAATTTGATCGACACAACACTTTTACAGATTTATAATCAGCATAAAAAGTACTATAATTATAAAATAATGCTAGAAATTCACACAATGGTAGGGGATAGTTATCTTGTTGTTTATTTCATATAAGTTTATATAGTTTTATAGGGGAAAATTTAATGAATAAATTATATATTAATTATTAATGTAAATAAAAATAGCTGAATAAACTATTTATTTTATATCTCATAGGTGTAAAATTACTAATGGATGATAAACAAATGCATGTGGACTTTTAAAATTTTACACTTTCATTATTTTTTTGGATAGATTCTTTGGGAAAAATTATATTTATATTATGATGTATTATTATCACCCCAATGGGTTATTTTATCATGCATGTTTTAATAACATCATTTTTCACTGACTTAAAAGGTTATGTTTATATGAATTGAAAAATGATCAATATTTAGTTATTTCAGTTTTAAAATATTTTTTTTTCATCTATATCTCCCTACAGTTTGTGGGATCAAAAAATGTATGATAATCTTTTTACACAACTGTGGTTCAATTCATTAAATGGTATAAGTGTAAATTATTTAATTATGTAAATATCGTATTAAATACAATGAAAACTTGATATTGTTTTTAATATGTCAAAATATCACATGCATTTATTATTTAAATTTAACATATTAAATAAAATCATAATTCTGGAAATTATTATAAATGTGTTCTCCGAATGTAGTAATTGGATTTTTTTTTTCTTTACAATTTCAATACTTGCTCGATTTTTCGAGAAAGTAAAAGGTGTCCGGTAAAGTTGATTTATATTTTTTATACGATACATCGATTATAGGTGAATATATAATGAGAAAATATAGAGTAGTAATTACTATTTATATTGTTATAATTATTGTATCATAATAACATAAAAAATGTATACATTTTTATCATAAAATAAGAAAAATAAAATTGATATCAATAAAATTTTTAATATTCTTAGTGGTGTTATTGATGACAAACCATTACGGTTCAGAGGTGAAGTTTATCACGGATATCATTTCAACTGCACAGCTTGTGGAATTGAATTAAATTCAGATGCTCGTGAACTGAAACATAGGTCTGGTTATACAGCTAATGAAATGGTAAAAAGAATAACTTTAATTTTAATGTAGAAAATAAAACTGCTATTAATGGTATTATTTTTAGAATGAGTTATACTGTTTACGATGCCATGATAAGATGGGTATTCCAATTTGTGGGGCATGTCGGCGTCCTATTGAAGAACGTGTAGTAACTGCACTAGGCAAACATTGGCATGTAGAACATTTTGTTTGTGCTAAATGTGAAAAACCATTTTTGGGTCATAGACATTATGAAAGAAAGGGTTTAGCTTATTGTGAGACTCATTATCATCAGTTATTTGGTAACTTGTGCTTTGTATGCAATCAAGTGATTGCTGGCGATGGTAAGAAAAACAGTAATTTTATCAAAATTTATTTTTGTTTTTTCTTAAATACCTATTTTAATTTTCAGTGTTTACTGCTTTAAACAAAGCGTGGTGTGTGCATCATTTTGCATGTTCATTTTGCGACCAAAAAATGACACAAAAAACAAAGTTCTATGAATGTGACTTAAAACCGGCTTGTAAGAAATGCTATGAAAAATTTCCATCTGAATTCAGGCGTAGATTACGCAAAGCATATGATAATACACCAAAAAAATCAACGTCTGCTTGAGTCTTACTATAACATTTAGAAATTTTCACAATACTTTAAACTGTAACTTAATAAAATCAACAAATTAAAATATTAACCAATGACAATCATAAATTCTAATTAAATAGCGTCTTTTGCTATATGGTTTATAATATTTTATTGATATATAGTTATGTTTTACATTTAATTGTGCTGCATACATCATGAGCTTGATATTTTCTAAATAACTGCAAATATATTAGGCTGAATTAACTTGTTTTTAGATAATTATTTTTATACGCATATTATTTTTATTCATGTTTAACATATAGAATTTTTCTGTATTATTGAATAATATTTTATTATTCTATTTTAATTTATTAATATTAATATATATTTATTTTATTATAGACTAAAAATTTTCTTTTTTAATATTATATTATATTCCATTCCAGAGTGATCAAAATGATTGAATTTTATAGCTAAAATGTATGCATTTTAGAATATTAAAATTAATATATTTTCAAATATAGCTATATATAGTATATAGTTATGAAGTACACACAATGTAACAAAAAAAAGTTCATCTATTTCCTAAATTTTTTAACAAATATCCGTTTCAAATTATTTGACTGAGAAAAAATTAAGACCAATAAAAAATATCACAATTGTATACTGTAGCCCAGCAGTTCCCAAACAGCAGCGTGCCTTCCTTGGGAGTCACAAACACTTAACAGGGGAGTTGTGGAGCTTTTTTTCACAATTACATACTGAAGAAGAAAAGTTTTTTTTTGATATTTCAACTGATTTTAATAATCTATTGATAATCAAACCAGAAACTTGTAGCTTACACAATATATATATATATATTATATAATATACTATATTGATGTGATGAAGATTTCAAAGCTTTTTGACCGCTTTTGAAAAATGTGTAAAAAAAATCAATTTGATGTTTTTATATAGATATGTATTGTTTTTTGGGGATAGGAGTTGAGTAAAAATTTTCAGTTAAATTGATTTTTAATAGGAAATATAATCTAATTGGTACTTTAATGAGGTCATTTTTTGAAAATGTAGAAGAAAACTACTGAAATTGACCAAAAATGTTTATAAACCTGCTGAAGATATTATACCAAATTCGCTTATAATCGTTTTTCTAATGCAATGGTTATCTTTTCTTTCAAATTTAAAATAATAATAAACTTTCCTGTCTATGTGATATTTTCCACTATCTGTATTTGAAGGACTTTTTTTTTACTTTTAACAATGGGGAATTTTTTCATTTTTAGGAAGGTGTGAATCAAAAAAATTTTGGGACCGTTACTATAACCTATAAGTTCTTCATGGAATATGGCCATGGTGATCCAAAAAAAAAATTATCATACAAAGAAATCAATAAAAACTTAATTTTATTATGTAACTTGGATCTTTTTCACCTTCTCTCACAACTATTTTGAAGTTAGCCTCTAGTCCAACTCGATCCTTATATCATTGCAGGCCTCACCACCGTCATTTATGTTCATAAATTCTACAGTATACCAACCTATACATTCTTGTATATTAATAATTTTTATTGTCGGACAATTGATACAGTCATTCCTGAATGCGGAATATTGGTATAGTCCTCAATAATCAAAATTTTTTAAACTTAAAAAAATAATTTGTGGTCAAGGCACAGAATAAAAATCGTACTTGATCACGGTTTTGAATATGAACAATGTAAAACTGCAAAAATATATGTCAAATATACAATACAGTAATTTCTGTTTTATTCCTTCATATTTTACTCCAAAATGTACATAAGTAGTAGGTACCTGACTCAGTTGTCTTTGTCTGACACGCACACAACATGATAAAATTGGGTTTTGTATTTCCAATTTCGTGAACAATAAGTTTATTTTAGGATATGATGAATAATAAAGAAAATATAATTAATGATATGTAGGAATTTTTTCGATAAATATAATTTTAAGTTTTTTACAAATGTATAAATAACGTAGGTACCTAATAATTAAATTATGAATATTTTATTTAAAATTTAATTTATTAAAAATATAATTACTACATGTCATAGATTATATTCTCTTTATTCACTATGATAATAGGTCATCATACCTATCTTAAAATCAACCAATTGTTTATGAAATTGGAAATACAAAGCCCAATTTTACTATGTTGGGTGTATCAGACAAAGACAACTTAGTCGGGTAGGTAGGTACTACGTCCCCTTAAAATACATTTTTTCTCACACTTCACTGATAGTTTAATGTTCAATGCTAATAGAAGCAGTGGAAAATAAGTACCTTTTTCGCCCTCTGTATTGTGAGACTTAAAAGTCACAGTCCAAATGATATTAAATATTATACCTAGTAGGTACATGTACGTGGATGCATTTTTTTAACATCTAAATTATTGGTATCTGCGTCATTTACCGGTTTTCCCGTGCTTTTCTACACGACTACATGACAGTCATTTAGACGCCTATAATAGCGAAAACAGTTCACGAAGGGTTCAGAGAAGCCGAAAGGTTATGACTTATAAATATTTTTCAGTTGTTAGATTATAACTTATTTTAAAATTTTCTACAAATTGCCTATATAGAACCCCTTAAAAATATCCGAGCTCCAACAATGTCAAACAAATTGATCTCCAAGTTTTCTAAAACAAAAAACTAGTAAAATGTACTGTTAATGTAAAGTTAGCAGCACAAAACTTAAAAAAGCTCCAGAGGAAAAAATAATGTTCAACAAATTTCAGGAGTATTCCCACGTTTTCCAACAAACGACCAAAAAATTTGTTAAATATTTACATTTAATAGATGTCTGCAATAGTTGTACTGCTACTTTATGAGGGTGTTCTTTTGCACCATAACCCGATATACTGTAAAAAAGTACCTACCGATGCGGCGATGCATTCCCTTGAACCATTTCATTTATCATAAGAAAATTAATTATTTCCTCTAAATACCTAATTAGTAATTCCTTATCTAAAGAATAGTTGAATAATGTATTGTGTATAATAATATACATATGGTAAATGAGTCCATTTATCCATTTTTATTGCCCGATGACATGTTCTTTTCTTTAGTTTATTCCACGGACCACGATTTAAGATATAAGTCTAGTGATAGGCACTATCGAGTGAAAACTATCGAACAACTCGATAGTTTTGAAGTATCTATTTATTCGATTGTTTATAAAAACTATCGGACTATCGAAACTATCGACTACTATCGAAACTATTTTTTACATATTCGATAGACAATACCATGACAAAATATCATAATAAATAATACTTTCTAGTTTCTATTCACAATCTACTATCGAGTGATTCATTCGATAGATAATACTATCTATTCCCAATCGAGTGATTCATTCGATAGATAATAACCATAGACTTATAATATATTATATATCTACTATCGAGTGATTCATTCGATAGATAATACTATCTACTCCCAATCGAGTGAAAACTATCGAGTGATTCAGTCGATAGTTTTTTTACATATTCGATAGATAACACTATCTATTCATTTGAAAAACACTCGGTTGTTTATCAAACTATCGATAAACTATCGATAGTCAAAAATGGTCGGTTCCGCCCACGGTTGTAGATAGTCTATCTACAACCGTGGTTCCGCCCATCAATGTCTAGATATAACGAGCGCCGGAGCGCCTAGACAGCGCCTCTTATCTTATACTATTTTCTTATCAGGTATCACAACATGCTATCTCCACCACAGAATATTTTTTAGAAGATATATTATTTTAAATCGTGATGTCAATCACGATTCACGAACTAAGATAGTATAGACTGGAAACGACGGATTAATATGTGCAGACAAATTGTTACGGTAAATATCAAGGTGGGGGAATCTATGCGATTAAAACGCCACCTAATTTATAGTTTTGATAACATATTCATATGCAGACTACATGCTACGTTTGTGTGGTATGGCATATGTTCGCTAGGATCGCATGATAGATTATCGCTTAGATTCCCCCGCTCACTAATTTCACCGTAACAAAATGTAATCGCACTACTACCACCCTCCTTCCATGTCGTTTCCAGTCCATACTATCTTAGTTCGTGCCTGAACTCAATGAAAAACAGATTATACCAGTGTAGTAACAACACGGAAAACTAAAATGTCATTTTCAATGTATTGACGTTGGCTGTTTCGATGGCAGATAAAACACACAATAGAACCTCCACAGAAATAACAAATATTTACAAACATTTACACCAATAGGTAATGTACTGTTGAAATTTAAACAATTCAAACAACACATTAAACACTATTGGCAATTATTATTTACCATCGGCCATGTTCAGAATTTCTGACTGTGGCCATGAAAATTTTTTTATAAAACGAAATTTCGTTTAGGTAGGTAATGTTTAATCAGGGACGTACGCGGAGGGGGGGCTAAGGGGCTGAAGCCCCCCCCATTGCTAGTATAATTCTATTTTTTTTTATGTTTCATATTATCAATATTACTTATATATTTTATATATATATACAGTGATATATTTTCAACTTTTTTACTGGAGGGGGTCTAAATATATTGAAAATCAATCATTAATATAATGATATTTTCATGAATAATTTATATATTTTACTATCTTTAGGGGCGAAATATTGCTTAGTTTACAAAGGGTTGTTAGTAGTAGTAGTTGTAATGGGAAGGGGGGTTGCAGTGTCCGTGCACTATTTTGGTAAAAATAAATAACACTTATTAAAAATATTTAATTTAAATTTTTAACTTTTCAAAAGATTTAGCTGAATTTTAATTTTGGTATTTTTAGAATATTTTGCATCATACGGAAAAAATGTTTTCATCAAGCATCGATAAAAACGAGTGACGAATTAATTTAATTTTTAAATTCTTTTTTTTATATTCATACATTTTTCCTGATTTTGTAATCGTGATATAAAAAAAACTGTACAATAAACGGTGGTTTTATTTTTAGATTATTTTAAAATATATTTGAAAATTAAAAATATTTTAAGTTTAATAATAAGTATACCTGACAAAAAGGTTAACAGTCTTTGACTGCAAACTTTAACGGAAATACTACATAAAAACAAAGTACATGATAGGTTACGAGGTTGTAGAATATAATATTAATACATTGATTTGGTATACCTACTTTTAAGTTTTAATTGATATACATTTTCTTTAAATTTTAAAACTGATTATTCCTTAGTTTGGTAATAAATTAGAAAAGTACCTAATAACCACAGCGTAGTGATTATAATACAGTTGATTGAATTTTGATTACAACAAAACTCCAAACCCATTAATAAAATAATTTTAAATCGTAAATACATGGCTGAAATATAGGTACCTACGTTTGGATTTTAAAACATAATAATGTTATAAATATATTAAAAAATACAAAAAAAAACTCATACCTACTCTGTGATAATTTTAAAGTGTTTAAAATGAACATTTTCGGATTTATGAAGAAATAACCATTATTTTAACCCATATTTTTCATTACCTATTATTCGATGGTTTTTTCTGATGCGTTTTTGAAAAATCAACAAATTTCCTTTTCAAAGTACACAATTTGACAAAAATTTGTCAAAAAAAAAAAAAAAATGTGAAAATTTTATGCTAAAAATGGGTATTCATTAAAAAATTAGATCATGACGTCAAGTCTTCTAGTCGATAAATTGCTCAAAGAAAAATATAAGACCTAATTATTACTATCATAGTAAAACGAGAAAATATTTTGCACCGCTCAGAATCTAAAATTTATAGTTATTATATTTATTTTAGACCATTATTATTAATTTTTTAAGTTATCAAACTCTATTTCCAATTATTATTGTTTAAAAAAAGGTTCTATCTACAAAAATGAAGTTTTGGTATTTAAGTTTTCAAAATTAATATTTGTTAGTTCTTTTTCATTCAGTACCCCTGTACCCCCTCTCCGTAAATACACCACTATATATATTATATAAGCATTATAATAAATATTTTTCACAGTATTCTATTATAACATTGAAAAAGCAACTTTTTTATTCTTTCATACCTAATTTCGTGTCTACTGATAACTTATTTATTTTCAAGCCTCCCCCCCCCATTGAAAAATCTTGCGTACGCCACTATATATTTTATATATTCAAAATATATAAAGTAGATATATTATGACCAAATTCTATTCAAAACTGTATCTATACGTGTAGGTTAGGTAGGTACCTGATCAATATTTATTCAATTCAAATTAAACATTCTGGACGAATTTTGTACGTATCCTAATTTTCATTTTTCCTAAATTCTTTCGTTTTATAGACTTACGTTTAATGGTATATACCTATCTTTATATCTTTGTATTTTAAGTTATAATTGATTTTTGTTTTTTTTTAAATAGGTAGATTTTATTATATTATAATTTATTTTATATGTACCTAGGTATTTAGTTTTAAATATTAAATAGGTACAAATTTAATAAAAAAAAATATTACCCAATAATAATAATCGTTGGAAAGGTCTGCGGAAAAGAAATTCCAATCGTAGGAAAAAGTCTGGGTAAAAAAAAGCTTCCTAAAAAAAATATTTGGTAAAAAAATCAATAATTTTAATAAAAGTACCTATGCAATTTGATAACATTTTAAAAACGTTAATTATAAAAAATATATTTATGTAGGTACCTATTAATTAATTAATTAATTAATTAATTACCTATTAATGATTGATCTTGCCGTGCGACCAGCAAATGATACTGTGATAGATATACCAAATCTGGACATGGTTTTAGGCATAATTTTTTTTTTTTATTCTTATTTTAGAATTCTATAAACTATTTAACCTACTATATACTTATGACTTATGTGTATATAGTTACCAAATCAACAATGTCACGGGAGATTATAGTTGACCAAATATTTTGCACAACGACGAAATATTGAAATTAAAATTAATTAATTTAAACACTTGATTTGGGTTATCAAATAATAGGTAGGTACTCAATAATAGGTGTGTTACCTCTACTAATAATAGGTAGGTACTCAATAATAGGTGTGTTACCTCTAAAATCACTTTAAGATGTAATTTCGTTTGTTTTTCGTGGATAGTTTTTTACTACTGAAAATCACTGGTGTGGAGTCCTTTTAAGATGAAACCGAAAGCTATACTTATTTATAATATTCTTAACTATTGGATAATGAATACAATTTTTAACGGACTAAAGTTTTTACTAGTGGCAGTATACTCGTGTATATAGGGGCGACATGGCGATCGCCCCCCTCTAAAATTGTAGCAAATTACTTGTTAACAGGTTAGATATTGATTTAAATATTAACAATTATTTATATTTACACTGTAATGCATTTTCAAAATATTATTATTGAAAATAAAAATTGTTTTCAATTGTTATAAAAACACTATTAGGTAATCAGAGTTTAAAAATATATGTAATATATATAAAAAATATATGTAATAGCATGGTTCGAATAGTTAAATCTACCTATTATTCATTTGTGTGGTTATCTAGTATCGAACAGCGCTCGGCGCCGGGGCGACGTTGACAATCGCCCGCCCGTCATAAGTATACGAGAATAATGTGTAGGTATATTACAATAAGTGTATTTACTGTGTTCGTGACGCGTGCAAATTTCTATAATTTCTATTTTTCTTTATTATTTATTTAATTTATTCTTTTATTATTGGTGTATATTATATTATTATAATATAGTAGATAAAAATTAAGTATCATATTCACAAAAAATTTAAATAAAACAACTTGGAAGACCGGTTTGGTGAAATGAAAGATAAACGCTTAAATTTTGAGTATAAAACGTACCTACTAGTTTTATTATTTTATAATTTTCCGTTTTTGTAAAACGTATTTATATATTTTGGTTTAATAAATACCTTTTAAATTGTACAATAATTACCTATTATTGTAATTCTATGCTTTTCAAAAATGAATAGTTTTTAATCGCCCTCGCACTTTCAAAGTTCACGAGCCGCCACTGGCTTTCACTGAGTAATCATTTACGTTGTGTATTTGTCAGCGGCTTCTTGAATACTACTAAATGTCCGGTACCCGCAAGTGGCATTTATCCTACCTATTTAAAATGTTGCCACACAAAAAATTACACAGAATTTTGCGGTGCGTGCGTTGCAATTAGGATATAGCGTAACTTACTGTTTACAGCAAAAGTATGACCTCTAGCTTATACGACGTAAAACTAACTTGCAATAAAAAAAAGAGCGGTTTACTCCAAAACTACTACGAGTCATTCTACCCGAAAAGTTGTTTTCGGAAAAAATAAAATGAACATCATTGTAAAATTGATAGGTTATTCGATCTGCTCAAAATCTAAATTGATATTCATATTGTATTCTGCTATTTATAGAATCAGGACAGAAAATGCACAGTAGGTAGGACCTTTAATTTTTAAATAGTCAAAACTATTTTGACCTATGTATTTACGGTAAATTCTAATTGTCTATTTCACATTAATATTAGTATGAATACAAAAATATAAGTATTTTAGCAGCTGGGAGGTATTTATTTATTTATTTTATTGTTAATTAGAAAATTTCAACCAAGTTGTTTTTTTTTCAAAGTTAACTTTTAACTTATAAAGTCAACAAAATAAAATAAAAGTAACTTTTAACTTAACTTAATTTTTGTAAACTAACTTAACTTAACAAGTAAAAAAATCGTTAACTTGCTCAGCCTTGCTATTTAGAACAAATTTGCAATCAATAATATTCTTTACCCTAAAACTCCAACTTAACATATTTTATCCAAAAAATTGTTTCCAGAATAATTATAAAATTATAGTAAAAATAATAGATTACTTTCTCCTCTCAATATCTAAAATCACAAAAAGTGCTCTCAGTAAAGTAAATGTTTTCCTCTAAAAAAGTACCTTGGATACTTCTAAGATACACACAACAATTTTGAACCGAAGACACATTACAGATTTGGTACCTAATTACCCTTATATATTATATATATATATCTACTACATTTTTTTTAATTTAGTTTTTTAGGTTTTAATATATATTATCAGTATATCAATATATATATATGTATACAGTATAAAAAATACTTTTATACATAAATATAATATACAAATACACAAAAAAAAAAAAAAAAAATATATATATAATATTATAGAAAATAACAATATATATAAATACAATTAATATATATTATAAAAAAATAATATATAAAAAAGAAAATATGCCTAGAGTATTCAAAAAAAATTAAAAGTAATAACAAGTTTTGACCATTAGTCATCATCAGGTTACATACACAGGCAATCGAAAACATTTAATTAATATTATAATCATATAATTTTATTTATAGAATACAAAACATATCTTAAAGTATCAAAAATAAATGTTAACAGTAGGTATATAAAAATTCTCAAAAATATATTAAAAACAAAAAAAAACATCATTAAATATCTGTTAAGTACTTTTAAAGATAAAAACAAAAATTAAAAAAAGTTGTATTTAAAAATAGTAACTTTATATTTTTCAAGTATCACAAGATGTTTTCCATACATTAACAAAACGATCTTCACCAGCAGTAGCAATCATATTACCATCATTAGAAACATCCAAGGCTAACAACCCACCTATATATATATATTATAGAAGACAATTAATAATAATCTTAGTAAAATTAATATTTTTATTGGCTCAAACAAATACATTTAATTAATTAAAAAACGTTTATAGGTGCAACCGAAAGAAGTAACAATTGAACTGTATTTGATTTAACCTGTATTGTTGTGTATATATTATATATGACTATAATATAATATAAAATAAAATTATAAACTCTAATAATAATGACAACTCAAATAGTTTATAGTCCAAAATATAACATGATGTTTACACGGAATGACAAAATTTTTATTTTATGTGATTCTTTCTATTCTTATTTTTAAATTAAAATAAAATGTTCCTACAAAATATTGAAAACAGATTAGCAAAGTTAAATAAGTTTTTAAGAACTACTATCAGAAGTAAACTTGATTACTATTCGTTTATTGGCTTAAATGTACGAAGAAAACTACGGCTTTCAACCACCACCTTATATTAGCAAAATAAACAATTGTACAACTATTTATAAATTATTACTTCATAACCATTTTAAGCCGGTTTACAAATATTGAAAATTACTAGTAATCAGAGAGGTTCTTTAAATGTTTATTACATTAATTCGATTCAATTTATTATTAGTCTAGTCAAATTAGATTCAAAAATACAATTTGGCAGATATAATTTATACAGTTTTAAAATTTGGCATACTTACTCATGACTTCATGAGTATTCCAGTATTGAATATCCGTTGAATTTCCCTTCCTCCAGTTGAGGCTTCATCTCATAAAATTGAAAAAACCACACAGAAGGGGCAGATTTTATGGTTATAATATCAACGGATATTCAATACTGGAGTACTCGATAGCAAAAACTTCATTTAGTCTAAAAACAATTTTAACTATCTAACAATTTTGTTTATATTATACTGCTCAAAATAGAATATAAATATAAGCTGAATGCTTTTTAATAATGTATGTTTATATAAATATATAAGTTATTGTATATTTATACTACCAATTTAAATGTTATTATCAACCTCAGAAATATATTTGAAATTAATGAAAAATTCATGAAGTATAAGATAATATAGACATAAATATTTAAAAATGTATAACAAAATATGACCCTTATTAAATTATCAAAATATGTTTCTGTAAGTTATGACAATATAAATAATGTATAAGTACATAATATTTAAATTTATACGGGGTCCAGCAGTCAAAGGGCAATATTTGATGTGGTGTTGGTGGAGAGTGGAAGACTGGTTATTGAGCTTTTAAACGATCAGAATATAGTAACCATGGAACGTTAGACAAGTGAACAATGCATGTATATGGTTAAAGCATTATTACAACAATTAAAAAATTTTTTTTTTTAATTTTCATGGAGCCATTGTTGGACGTTTTTGTGATGTTTCCATTATAAAAGATAGTTTTTTGTTACTAAAATAATTTTTGAAAATCAAAAAATGTCCTCTATAAAGTACCAAGTAAAAAAAATTTTCTATCGAAAACCTTTATACCAGAAAACTCTTATTTTACTCCTTCTGCCCGAAAAAGTGTATAGAAAAGTGTACATAAAAAAAATAAAAATAAAACGCATCATTGTAAAACCAATATTATATTAATCTTGCTATTTGACCGTATATTAAAAATAATCTAAATTTTAACATTTAAATTATACATATTCAATAGAATATTCATAATATTTACCAGAATGTGTTTGGACTTCATTAATAAGTTCAAATTTTTTTAAATCCCATAAATACATGATACCATTATGACCGCCAACAAAAACATGATATCCATCCCATGCTAAAGATCTAATAAAAGACAAATTAATTTAAGAGGTTGAAATATTTATTTAAAATATTCAGATATATCTTCCTTGTTTATTTAATGGGGAATATAGAAAAATTAATTTATCTATACATAATATTGATTGTGATATCTAGGTTAATATTAGAGCTTAAACATCTATTACCAAATATGTGTTATATGTAATAAAACTCGATAGTCTCATTTTTAACTAACCTGGGGCTATATAAGAAATATATGAATATAAAATATACAAATAATAATAATATTACATTAAACAATATAGTATTGCAATCTCCAACCTTTCACTTTGAAATACACATTAACTCTGAATAATAAATAAAACATACTTAAGGGTTGTTCAAGTATTACGTAAGCACCTAGGAGGAGGAGGAGGAGGAGTTTTTTTTTCATGTGTTGACATTTTCTAACAAGGGGGATGGAGGGATTAAAACCATGTTGACGTCAGCAGTAATAAAAAAAATAAAAACATATAGGTACCTAACACAATTTTTCATTTATTTTAAATTAATTCATATAAAATTCGGAAAATTTTTTTTTCATTATTAAATATAGGGGATTTGCCAGACACATATATATAAGTTTCTACAAAATAATTTGTTTTTATTTAACGAATACGTATTTCGAAAACAATGTTCTCATCTTCAGTGTTAAACAACTACTGTCTACAAGTAACTCAACACCAAAATATTGAAAATGTCAGACATATGCTGACGTAATAAAGTAGGAGGTTCTGACATTTGCTGACAAGGGGAAGGAGGGGTCTAAAAAAGTCAAAAACATGCTGACGTAATATTGAACACCCCCTTACAATCATAATTAAAATAATAATAGATGCAGGATAAATCCTTTAGACTTAAATAGTTTTACAAAAAGCAAGCTATTAATATAATTAAAAATAAAATAATACAATTATAATATACCTACCACAATAATTACAACTTACAAGAATATCAGATACAATATAAATCTTTTTGGCCTATAATAGTTTTAACTAAAAACCAGATTAATTATAATATAACAAATGAACTACGAAATTTAAAGAAGAACAAAACAACCTAATATGAATGCATGAGAAGATGAGTCAATTAACATTAAACATAATTCTGTCATATCCAGTAATAAATCAATACCATATTGGACATACATAAAGTCTACAGGCCTAGGACAATGTAAATAATATGCATTCAGGAATAGACTGATTCAA
The DNA here is from genome assembly GCA_025469235.1 of Pemphigus obesinymphae. NCBI lineage: Eukaryota > Metazoa > Arthropoda > Insecta > Hemiptera > Aphididae > Pemphigus > Pemphigus obesinymphae. The sequence continues at coordinate 70,416 of JAIPRL010000407.1, forward strand.
TCAGCTGATTGAATTGCAATCACATAACAATTATATACTTGTAAATATACAGATATATACTTTGAATATTAGTTAAGATATAATATTCTATTTCTATGAAACTGTGATCATTACGTAACAATAATTATTGGCCTAGGATAATATTAAGTATAATTAATAATTATCAGTGGAGTACCTATGTGACAATAAAAAGCACGTGTCAAAGACCACTTTTACAATACGTCACAAAGTGGGGTGAGCCTATATAATATACTTTGAAATAATCAAAATTAGACGATACTGTCTTACTCTTCTTCTTCATTCCAAACTATTTGGGGTCAGCCATCCTAGTGCCCACACTCCCACATATTTTTCACTTACCCCCACCACCTTCCTTATATCACTCACCATCACACCCCCACCTTTTTTCAGTCTTTCTCTCCCCATCATTCCATCAACATAAATTTTCATTTCTAATTTTATTACCTCTGTCTCTTCCCTCCTTAATACATGCCAGAGCCATCACAATCTATTCTCCCTAATTTTGTCAACAATCAAAGTGATCTATACTACCTTTTATATAGTCATTCCTTATTTTGTCTTGCTATCTACTGCCCAACATTCTGTTCCATAGATCATTGCAGATCTTATCACTGTCTTATAAAATTTACCATTTTACCTAATAGGGATTAATTTGTCACACAAAACATGTGATGCTTCTTTTCACTCCATCCATCTACACTTAATCCTGTGTTTCATATCTTCTTTGAAATTCTTATCTTTCTGTACAAAAGATACTAAATACTTGAATCTCTTAACCTCTTCCACTACATTCCCACTCAACTTTATTTCTTGCCTTTCTCTATTCCATTTGTGTTCTCTTTCATCAAAATCATACTCTATATATTCTGTTTTATCCCTACTAATCCTTAGTTCTTTTCTTTCAAGAGCTTCCCTTCAATCTTTAAGTCTACCATTCATATCCTCAGGACTTATCCCCTATCAGCACTATATCATCTGCAAACAGCATGTACCATAGTGATTACTCATTCTGTAATAAGTAAAGATTCAAAACTGAACCCTAGTGTCAGCGATTGTGCCTTACTCTTCTACAATTATATCACTCTTCATGTAACACCACTCCACAGAAATTAGTTGTTTACATGAAATATTTTGGGATTAAAAATATTTTTATAATCATTTGGATTTGAACATTTTTATGACAATTTTTTTAATCTTAAATATTTTAAACTGGGCTTTAATAAATTAATTTTATTTGTGTGTGTAATAAAAATAAAACATTAACTGAAATAATACTTGGCTCAATTTATTTATTAGCTTCTACATTGTTCTTTGGATGTTTTTCTGAACATTTGTCTACTGAAATTAAATAGTATGTTACATAGGAAAAGGAGAATATAACTGTACCCAAATCTTCTACGGACCTATTAAAACCAAATATTATAAGTTTAAATAATTGGTATAATACAAATTTATTTAAATATTTTCATAAAATGTAGGGCGTTTTCAAATGTATCGAAAAATGTTAAGTAGTCATATGAACCAGAAAAATTAAAAAAAAACCTTATTGCTGAACAAAAAAAAAAAAAAAAAAAAAAAATCAATGAACAAAGCCTGCAGAAGAGGCCTTTGAAATACTCAATAGTACCTACTATAAGTGATTATATTCAATGCATCAAAAAAAAAAAATATATATATATATATATTATACCATATGCAATAACTTTGACCTTTTTTAAAAATCGTAAATGTTGTGTCCTTCAACAGTTTTAAATGAAAATAAATATGTCCAAAATCATCCCCTATTAATCCAGACACCCTTTTAAAACAAAATAGAGCTTTGAATATAAAACATAATTTAATTAGTATATTTATTTTATGCATTTGGTAGTATTATATGTAGAGGTTTGTTTACATTTTTATCTTCAAAGGAAACAGTTACTCACAAAAAAACTATTATATATACAGGCAACCCTGTTTTACAGTAATATTTCTTTTTTGTAAAATATTACCTAAGAAAGAAGTTATAGCATTTTAAGTTCTGATTTTTTTTTAACTAAATGCAACTATTTTGTTGAAAAATATTTTACATATTTTACAAAAAGATGACGTCATGATCTAGAAAATATTCCCCATTTTAATTTGGTAATAGGTGTTTAAACTAATTTTACAATTAATAATCTTGAAATTTGAATTCCCTATTAAATATATGAAGCGTACATGTGGGTAGGTATAACATTCACTTAATCATAAAATGTATATTTTAAGAAAAAATCAATCAACTTTACTTTAATGGACATCGGAGAGTATTAGTATAAACTTCTAATCCGCTATAAGAATCAAACACTTTAAAACAACAATCATCAGAACATGATAGTAATTTTGAACAATCACGACTAAAACTCATTTTATTTACATTGTCAGAATGTCCTATAATAGAATTCATTTATTAATAAATACTTATATATAAATTAAATTTATAATGATAAAAATTTGATACCTGATAACTGTTGTATAAATGAATAGTCAAGAAAAGACCATAAAAATATTTCACCTATGTTAGTTCCAGTTGCCAATAATTTGTTATCACTACAATACATAGTTGATATTTCAATATTAATGTTTAAATAAATACATCAAATACATTTTTTCAAAATTTAACACTCACTTGGAAAGAGCTAAACATGTAACTTTATTTTGGTGTTCTAGTTCAGCTTTAAGAGAAGTGAGTAATTCAAATTGTTTCAATGGTACTGGAGCTTTCCAAATTCGTACAGTACAATCTAAAGAACCCGTTATCAAAAACTCATTTTTAGACCAAGTTAAACATGATATAGAATCTTCATGAGCTCTAAAATCATCTATTACACGGCAACAGTCAATATCATATACAATCCTATACACATTTTTAAAGAAATTAGTTTAAATAATAAACTATAAAAATAAAAGCACAAAAAATTGTCGTACAAAGAGCCATGTGCAGTAGCAATTAATCCTGTTGATGGATAAATTGATGGTAAAATTATATCATTAAATTTAACTGGAAAACCTCGTATAATAATATTTCTTATTTGTTTTTGGGTTGATAAACAATGGACTTTTAGCATAGCACCAATTGATCCTTGTCCAATTGACCAAACTGTTTGCATGTCTTTGCTAATTTTTAAGCTAGAAGCTGTATATCTATGATCATTTGTTGTAAATAATTTTGATATATTAATATTATTCCAATTCCAATACGATATATTAGGAAAGATTCCTAATCAAACAAACATATTTGAACAAATTTATGATTATCAATTAGTTAATATTATAATAAATTACAATAATACAATATTACCAAATTGTTTAAAATCGTTAATTAATAAACATGTTTTTGGTGGATGTGGTTTATCAAATATCTGTTTTGGTATCTGTCCGAACTCCATAATTTGCACTTCTAATGCGTGTCTTTGATTCCAGTCTTGAATATTATTTAAGTCAACTGCTCCCTCATAACATAAGTAGTAGAATACTAAAATAAAATTAAAATTAATATGATTGTAATGAAAAATACATTAAATATTTACAAAATATTAATTTTACAAACTTTCTAATGAAACTTGTATGTGGAATAGAGAAAAAAGAAGATGGATTAATTTCTAAACTAATTTTCTTTTTTTTTCTAGTTAATTAAAAATAAAATTTAGGTGGATGGGATAATAATTATAAGGTATATACTGTATACAGGGAGATTATTTTATTGTATTCACTTAATTTTTCCTATGAATATTAACTCTCTAAATTTTTTGTTTGTTTGTTAACTTGAGATAAATAATTTTATTGGTTCAATATTTGTTATATAATTTGTTATTCAATATAATTGAATTATTAATTAATACATCAACATTTTCAGAAAAATATTCAGCGTCAGAATATTAAATCAAAAATAAAGGTGGTCATATAAGAAAAGTATAAAACCTAAAATAATAATAAGGATAAAAATAGTAAAATATTCTTACTATTTATAAAAATTGAATGATATAAATATCTTCAGTTAATAAATGCAAAAAATAAAAAAAAGATAAATATTTACAGAGAAAACTAAGTGAACACAATAAAAGAATGACTGTTATATACCAATGTGCCTATATTACTTTACTACATACAATTTTTATTCAATTATGACACTGGTTTTGTGACATTGTAATATTAATTTGTATGTAGAACTTTTATATGATTTTTCATAATTTCCATAAAATGTTTTTTTCATAACAATTCTGGTTATTGTAAATACATTTACATTTTTCTTCTTCTTCTTCTTCTTCTTCTTCGCCTTCTCTCCAAAACTATTTGGGGTCAGCCACCCTGGTCCTACACTTCCATTTAACTCTATCACCCGCATCTTCTTCATTTACTCCCACCTTCCTCATATCACTCGCCAATACATCCTCCCATCTCTTTTTCGGTCTTCCCCTCCCCCTCTTACCAACAACATGCATTTCCCTTACTAATCTTACTGCCTCATTCTCTTCCCTCCTTAATACATGCTCGAGCCATGTTAATCTATTCTCTCTCATTTTGTCTACTATCGAAGCTACTCCTATACTACCTATACTCATTCCTCATTTTATCCTCTCTAGTAACTCCACTTATCCACCTTAACATTCTCATCTTAGCTACACTCATTCTCTGTTCTATCTTTCTATCTACTGCCCAACATTCTGTTCCATACATCATTGGAGGTCTCACCACTGCCTTATAAAATTTACCTTTTAACCTAATAGGAATTCTTTTATCACCCAGAATACCTGACGCTTCTCTCCACTTCGTCCATCCACACTTAATCCTGTGTTTCATATCCTCTTCGAAACCCCCATCTTTCTGTATAACAGACCCTAAATACTTGAACCTCTCCACTTCTCCCACCACATCCCCACTTAATTTTATTTCTAGCCTTTCCCTATTCTCTCTATGTTCCCCTTCACCAAAATCATACATTATATATTCTGTTTTACTCCTACTAATTCTTAGTCCTTTACTTTCCAGAGCTTCCCTCCACTCTTCAAGTCTATTATTCACTTCCTCAGAACTTTCCCCTATCAGTACTATATCATCTGCAAACAACATGCATCATGGTACCTCCCTCTGTATATCCTTTGTTATCTCATTCATTACCAGGGAAAATAAGTAAGGCCTCAAAGCTGAACCCTGATGTACCCCCACTCTGATACTAAAATCCTCAGTTTCTCCACACAGACTTCTCACTCTTGTACTCGCCCCTTCTTACATATCTTCAATTATGTTCACATACACCTTTGGTAATCCTTTATTATCCTTCTATAATTTCAACAATCCTGTACATCTCCTTTACCCTTAAATATTGGTACTACACAACTCTTTCTCCACGCTTCTAGAATTTTTCCTCCTACTAGTAATTTATTAAAGAACTTTGTCAGTCATTGTATACCTAAACTTCCTAATACTTTCCATGCTTCCACTGGTACTCCATCCGGTCCCACCGCTTTTTTATTTTTCATTTTTCTCACAGCACTCCACATTTCCTCTTCCCTTATTAAATCTACCATACCCAAATTCCACTCTACCCTATCAATTGCCTCTCTCGGAAATTCCTCATTTAATAATCCCTCAAAATATTCTTTCCATCTCTTTATCACTTCCTTTTCCTCTGTTAACACCCTCCTATCCTCATCTTTTATAGACCAAACATTTCTAAAGTCCCTGGATTGTTTTTCTCTTTCCTTAGCTAGCTTGTACACTTTTTTTTCCTCTTCTTTAGTTCCTAACCTCTCATATAACTCATCATATTTCTCTAATTTAGCTTTACTCACTGCACTTTTTGCTGCTTTAGATAAACTTTTATACTCTACCCAATCCTCCCTTCCTCTGTGTTTCTGCCATTTCTTAAACTGTATTTTTTTCTTTGATATTATCTCCTGTACTTCTTCTGTCCACCACCATGTTTGCTTATCCTGTGGCATATTACCTCTACTCACGTCCACGACTTCCTTAGCAACTTTCTTAACACCGTCTGCTACGTTTTCCCACATTTTGTTTATATTCCCTTCCATGTTCCACATCCCTGTCTCAATTAGCTTTCTTATAAATACTTTTTCATTTTCACGCGTTAGTTTCCACCACCTAATCTTCGGTTCCTTAACTATATTTTTCTTTTTATACACCCTCTTTTTCCTACACCAAATATCCTTAACCATTAATCTATGTTGTATTCTCACACTTTCCCCCGGAATCACCTTACAGTCCTTACACTGTTTCAAACCCCCTATCTTCCACATAAAATAATCAATTTGTTACAATAATTATTAATTATAAATTATTCACTTTTTCATCACATTTTAAACATTTTTACACATTTTAATAACCAAAAGTCCAGTGGAGCCAGATGGAGGCTGTATAGGGGTGGGAGATGTTTTTTTTGGTTAAAAATGCTGCACTGCAAACACCCTGTGTGCCAGCTTAAGGTCATGATGAAGGATCCAACCTTTTTTGGCTAATTCAGGTCGTGTTACATCTAGCGAATTGTTTCTTTATTAATTCTGAGTTTAGCTGACAACATTTGGATACTTAGGCATTGATAAGAACACACTAAAACACCCAAACGCCTAGTGCTCACAATTTTAAAGGCACCTGACCTCGTGAATTCCTGAGGCCACGATTTACGACCAGCAGCAAAACGTGTAGCTCATTCAAACACATGAGATTGTGTGGGACACTTATTCTTGAATATGTATTTTAATTTTTTAATGATTACAGTGGGTTTTTCGATGGATTTTACAAAAATTTAATCACATCTCGTTTTACTCTTTTTTCACGTCACACATTTTCCAACGTCACAAACTACACACTTGACTTTAAAAATTCAGCAAAAAATATTGCTCAGATCTTGCTCAGAACTCGGTAGATTATTTTATAATCTTGTGAACTTTACGATTAGCTTATTAGCATTAGTGTAACCACTTGGGGCACTAAACACAAATTCTCGTTTTTTAATTGCCACACCTCGTATACTATTTTGTATTATAAAAGTTTCAATTAGGTACATATTGGGTATATTATTCTATATTATAGCCTACAGGTTGACTCCAAAACTCACTACATGTCGTAGACAATTTGTTAAAAAATTGTTTTGTCATAAAAATTAAAAACTATTTTCCTAGTTCAGTAAAAGTATTTTTTAGTAAATAAAAATATGAAAAAAGTATTCAGATTATGTTTTTGAATACATTTCACGAAAATTATTTAAAATGGTATTTGTTAACTTTACAAAACTGCCTCTCCGTGCATCCAAAAAAAAAAAATGCCTAATGTGTTAACAATCTAATCACCTGGTGCTCAACAATATGATTGGGCACCCAATTCTCTATTATGTAAATGCGTTGGAGACACTTTAATAATATTTTTAAAAAAATATAATAAGTTACAAAAAAGTTATAAAAGTTTGTAAAAATTGTGTAGTCTCATTGTTACAGTAAACATTTAACGCTTATTTTAAGTTTCTGGTCCTATAATTTTCTGGTTTAAAATATTTGTCTCCAATTGTTATTACTTATTTTCATAGGGATAATACTGCATTAATATAAATTAATAATATTGGATTTTACATTAGAAAGTGTAATATTACTATTTATATAAAACATTATTTAAAAATGGATAGAGAGTTTTGATTCTTATCTTTTGGATAAAAATGTTTAACAAATAAAATTAATTTACCAATGTTTCTGATAAATGTTCCTAAAATTGTTTACTCTGAAATGTATAAATCTAGTAAATCAAAATTCCGATTTGTTTTATATTTTTTTAGGTTCAACAAGTGACCCTGTAAGTGAAAACGGAGTGGCTACAGACTTGTATATTACAGAGATAGAGAAAATATTTGGGTTCCCTCCTCATTATACTGACGTTGGAGATTTTAATTTCCAAACAAGGCTAGGTCTACTCGGACGTGGTTGGAGTGTACAAGTTGCCGAAGCCATTTTTCAACTTTTAAACAAATATTTTAAATAATAATAATCATTTAGTACACTTATTGCTGTTTTTTTTAAATAAAATCAATTGGACATTTGTAAATTTTTTCTATTTAATAAATAATAATAAGACTCATTCAATTGTTTATGTTGATTCTAAAGCTGGATTATTATTTTTATGTACCAAAACAGCTAGTCTACATTTGTTTATTTTTATTATAATATATTATATTTGCACTCAATATAATTTAATAGTACATACAACAAACTTAACAGTCACTACTTATAATTTACAATTTATAGAATTTTCAAGATTAAAATTGATTTAACTTCTACATTTTTTTTTTTTTTTTGTACTCAACTATTTTTGTCATATATTTTATAAAAATAGTGTAACTGTTATCTCTTAATTCAGTGTTTAAATCAGACGAAACAAAATTTTATCTAGATAAAAGTATAGATAAATCGCTAAATTTATCTAAATAAAAACAAAAAGTTTTATTGTAAATAAATATGAGATCAATTTAAATGTTTAAATTTAAATTATTTAGTATTTTAAAAAAATCTAAAAAAAATACAATTTTTATTCTCTTAACTATAAGTTATTTTTTTTTCCACATCATTTTTAAAACCTTTATAATGCGTAATAAGTAATAACATGACATCTTGGGTAATAGCATAACAATACCAAAATTGTTAGTAATTTGTTAGTTATTATTTTTTAAAACACAGTTAATAATTTCCAATATTCATTACCACTTGTTTCATGTAACAAAAACTAAGTGTCATATGTCTAAGTCAATATTAATATCATGATAATTTTAGTCACATTAACCATTTTTGAAAAAATCAAGAAACATTGAAATAATTGACTCATTTATTTTATTATAAATTATCTTAAGATGATATTGAGAATTTTTTTTTAAATTTATCAGGAAACATACCTATTAACTGTATTATTTAGGGAAAAACTCACAACATTATCACTTCACAGCACAATCGACACTGACACAGTTAACAAAACATAGATAGTACATACAACAATCATAATAATAATAGAGAAGAATTACACATCTGGGGAAAACCCCCACATTCGCCCCTCTCTAATCTGAGTTCGCCTCGGATACTGTCTCTTTGTCCTCCTTGGTTGTCGTCTCCTCTGTGTCTTCCTCATCCTCGGATGATAATTGATCACTTCCGCAACTCCACTTCCGCTACTCCACTTCTTCATATAGTCCGATCCTATTGACGTGTGAACTGGTTCTTCAGTACAGCCCACTTTTAGCACCTAGTAGCGGTTACCAGCTTTACCGGTCACACGGTACGTGTATAAAATACTTACAAATACTTGGGACTTAAGTTTTGATAATGGCGAAAACTGTGTTCTCTTGATTGCCACTAAATCACCAACTTGATACTTGATCGGAGCTACTCTCTTTTTATTAAATGATACTGCCTGCTCCTGTTGAGCCTTCATAATATTCTTCTTTGCTTCTTGGCGGTCAACTCCTCTATCCTGCAGGAAACTTTTAGCACACTCTTCTACCCCTTCTACTGTCCACAGCAATCCTTTCTTTAGGCGCTAACCGTCTTGGTCGCTGATAGATTACTTGTTCTTATTCTTGTTTTAACTGGCGTCAACTCAGTAGCACAAGGTATATAATTATTCATCATCTCCATTATGATTTTAGATTATTCCTTAAATCCAACATTAATCTCATTTATAGGCACTTCAATAGCCATGTTTTGTGCTACTTCTGGACACACTTTATTGATCTCAACCAATCCAGATTTAATTCTAAGTTCAGCACCCGTCTGGAATAATAACTTACCTATGACGAAATCACACACGATGGCTTCATCAGACACCTCAATGTGATAAATGGAATCATTAAATTTTAGTTAGTCACAAATTTTACCCAATAAATATAAGACATTTTATTTAATTTAAAAAAACAGTCGTTCGACTTTATTAACGAAATTTCAAACCAAAAACTTAAATTAACGAGTAGGATAACGTTTATATTGTTATAATTAAAAATGCCTTTTTATTTTGTACTTTTAAAATTGTATTATATTGTTATACCTGCAAACCATTATTTTAAAATTACAAATTTAATTTTAAAAAACGCTGCAAAAATCGCCGCGCCAAAATGTCCTCGCGCCGAAATGGTCAGCGCCGAAATGGCCGCGCCGAAATGTCCTAGACCCGTTATATAATGCTCTTCTCTCTTCCTAAAATAAGTGTTCACAATTGCTAATTTATACGCTGATGGAAAGTCAAGTATTTTTTCTCCAGCCTCATTTCTTTCTCCGTACCCTCCATGCACTCTCACCTCTACCACTTTTACTTTCATTTCTTCAACTAATATCACTCCTACACCATTCCTTGTACTAGTCTTTCCTGAATATATGATTTTATACCCCTCACCAATTTCTCTTGCTTTCTCCCCTTTCCACTTTGTTTCTTGCACACAACAAATATTCACATTCCTCCTCTTCAAAACTTCTGCTAACTCCCTACTCCTACCTGTCAATATTCCTACATTCCACATACCTACTCTCACTTTGAACCTATCCTGCGTACTCAAGTGCGAATCTAACCCAAAACACTTTGGTGCTTTCTTTACACCGTCGACATCACGGCCGTTGGGTAGAGACGCACATATAACTGATGGAACGGCTACCCCGACCGCTGTCTGGCTGGTACTGGTCACTTGGTCCCTTAGGCTATCTCTACACCCAATTACGCAATTTTCTGTTCCCCGTGAACATCCGGGATGGGAAAACTCGCCTAAATTCGTTTTAAGACTCCTCATACCGTTTTGACAATTTTTATGCCGGCTGTATAACCTGCGATATAACGATAAAAAATTTATATTGGTGGATCTTTTTGCTACATTATTTTTATTCACCACGATTGAAAATAACTAATTAAAAATTATAATTATTTTCAAAACATCTGTAAATAAGACAGGTAAAACAGCTTAATAAAGATTACATACAATATGGATTATGATAGCATTCGCCAGATAAAGTAATGCAAATACGCTGAGAAATGGGTACCTACTATATAATATCATAATACATCTATTTTCGGTAATAAAAATAATTTTAGTAGTTATGTAAATAAACTTTGATTGTATACTTTACGCGGAAGTAGATCTAGATTAATGCATGATCACCGAGTTAAAACGAGGCTAGATGTAATCTGTTATTTTCATTTTCGTGTCATTACCTACTAAATTCGGGTCGTCAATCATTACGATAGCAACATACAACAAAACGCAAATTATAATATAATAAAATGGTGTATCTTATCTGGTTTACGATGCGGCTGCAAATGTAAAATATTCCTTAATAATAATTCGATGCCTTTGCTCGACGGGTAGACCACTGGTCTAAGTTTATCTTCAATAATAATAATAAAAATAACGTCCTGTTATGTGACAAAATACCTAATACGTCCGCTAAAGCAACACTAAGCGACTGGAAAAAATACTAAGATTTCGGTAAAACTCCGTAAAACACGTTCACGCAAAATAATAAATGCTCGACCCTAGATTGATTTTAGAGTTAAATTAAATGAAAATATAAGAGGATAATATTTTGGAGGGCACTATGTAGCCTTTTTAGACAATTCCAATACCGACGTCCAATATA
>JAIPRL010000407.1:91405-145315 GCA_025469235.1 Pemphigus obesinymphae
GTATACCTAAACTTCCTAATACTTTCCATACTTCTACTGGTACTCCATCCGGTCCCACCGCTTTCTTATTTTTCATTTTTCTCACAGCACTCCACACTTCCTCTTCCCTTATTAAATCCACCATACCTAAATTCCACTCTACTTGATCAATTGTCTCTCTCGGAAATTCCTCATTTAATAATCCCTCAAAATAGTCTTTCCATCTCTTTATCACTTCCTTTTCCTCTGTTAACACCCTCCTATCCTCATATTTTATACACCAAACATGTCTAAAGTCCCTGGATTGTTTTTCTTTTTCCTTAGCCAGCCTGTACACTTCTTTTTCCCCTTTTTTAGTTCCTAACCTCTTATACAACTTATCATAGTTCTCTAAAAAAAATAATGTAAATACTTTACATTATTTATTATAAATTATTGAACCACAATTGAAAATATTTTTTTTCAAAAATATGGTTGTGTACTTGCAGTTGAACAAACATAAATAGTTTACATTAATATAAATATGTTCAAATGAGTATTTTACAATAATATACAATACCATAGGTAAGCTATGACTTATGATACAGTAATATATTATGATGATATTATTTATGGAAATAAAATTGTGGTTAAGAAATTCAGTCTGCAGTAAAAATGTATTTTAGCAAAATTGAAATAATAGTTTGGATATAGTGATTATGAGAAACTCTAGGGATGATGTGACTCGGAACTATCTAGAAATTATTGGAATTAAGTGAAACAATGGAATAGAGGTATACTTATTCTGTGACATAAAACCAAAAAAAAAAAAATCAAATATATAAGTATATCACAAGCAAAATAATAAGATTAGTGGTGGATAGATACACAATTGAGAAAATGTCTTAATTTATGTACCTGGGAGTAAATATAAATAGTACAAATATTATGCATTAAAAAATAGGTGATGATAAATTTTGCGACTACCAATAAATGTTATTATAGTCTAGTTAAAGTATTTAAATCAAAATTATTATCTCAAGAGTCTAAGAAACATTAGACAACAAGCTACTAAAAATATTAAGTTACTATAAGTTCTAATAAAGCTCTAAAACTTTGATGACTACAAAACGTGATTACCTATAAAAAACTTAATATATTTATAAGAGGAAATTCTAAGGAAAATTGATGGTGCTATACATGATGCAAAAATTGAAGGATATGATAGGAAACATAACACTGAGTTATAGAATCTATATGGGCAACAATATATCGGCTCGTATACTATAGCAAAACGGCTGGAATATTAACAGAGATAAGGGAGAAAATACCATTAGAAAGACCTCAGATCAGATGAAAATATGCCAAATCAAGAAAGTGTAAAAAGAAACACAATTGGATATAATATAATATGAGAGTATTGTGTTGTACAAATGATGATTTTTTTCATTTATAAAATAGGATAGTCTAGATTGATTTAAGACAAAAATATTTAAAGAAAGGAGTTATGGGGAGTGATCAGAACATGAGTTAGATAGGTTCTTTGCTTATTATTCATATAATTATAATTATAGATATTTATTTAATTAAACTATACCATTATTTGCTTTAATTGCTTCTGGTCCATTTTGTTTGTACCCAAAAATTAAATCTATCCAATGATGTAAATTATTTGACACATAATCACTTTCTAAAGCTTGTCTTAATTTAGAAATAAAATCTATAGGACCTGATTGGAATATAAATACAATAATTTAATAATTATTAGAAATAAACAAATAAATATAATTATTACTTACTACTTGCCCACTGTGGTAGTCGAATATCACCAACTTTACTACCATCATGGCGGTACCCAAAATCAATACCATATTTATTAGTTAAAAAGTCACAACATTGATCAGTATTGTAAAATTCAGGAACTAGTTCTTTAAAGTCTGACATGTTGTTTAATACGTTTTTCCAAGTATCTGATATACTATGAGAAAAAAAATTTATATTATAATTTATTATACAATAATTATATTTTAGAATTTATATTTATTTATTTATATGTTTATGTATATTGCAAATAGGTATAAATATATAAAATCTGTTCAGATACAGAAAATGGAAGTAGGTCCATTGTCACTTTAGGCTTTAGACAGGATGGTATATTATTATTATATATATATTTATTATTACCTAGATTTTAAAGCAAAGATAAATCACTGCATTAGCTAAAATATTTTGAGCAGTTTGGTATAATATTATAAAAAAAAATCTGTTACCAAGACAATTGAATAGTTATTTTTCTATGTATAACAATTTTCCATACAAAATAAATTAAGAAAACTACTAGGAAAATACAAAATTACTACTCCAAGTACTAATTAGAAAAAAATTGTTATTAAAAAAGCTCTTTATTCCTAAACTTCTTCACTTTTTTTACATGAAAAAATATATAATTGTAATATTAATATATATAAAAATATTTGCAATTTTAGTCTTTTAAACGTATTATAAAGTATAATATATACCTGTTAAACATTCTGTCTGGATGATCAAATCTACCATTTTGCAAACATAACATATACTGAGGATATTTCCGTACTAAATAAAATAAAACAAAACCAGGAGTTGAATAATGAGATCCATATAAGAATTTTGGTGAATTCATTTCATTGTATCTTTCCTATAAAGTTATCATTAATAATCAAATAATATAATATAAAGTTGTATTTTTAAAACCTGAAGTTTAATTAATCTTTCTGGGTTTAATGCACCAATAGGTTTGGTAAGATCCCGAAATGTTTTTGGATTGTCTAGATCTAATGTAGAAGATGAATAATCTGCTACAACCCATGGAAAAACAGGATACTGTGTCAGATCATTAACTGTTCTGTCAGCCAAACTAAAATATAATACAAAATACTCATATAATAATATCAATAAAAATACAATTTATTACTTATATATATATATTTATTTTATTAGGAATTGTTTTTCTCTTCCCTTAGCCAGCTGATACACGTCTTTTTCTCTTTCTTTTGTTATTATTCTCTCATATGACTCATCATATTTTCTTAATTTTACTCACTACACATATTGATGCATTACATAAAATTTTTTATGAATAACATAATAGTATTAATAATATTTTAATATACAAACAGATTTTAAAGATAATAATTTTAATAATATGGGGAGTTCAAGTCTTACATAAGCACCTATTGGAATGGTGGGGGGTCTGTTATATGCTGACATTTACTGACATGAGGGATGGGGGAGGGTTTAATAACATGCTGACATCAGAAGTAATAAAATCAAAATAGGTATGTAACAAAATTTTTAATTAATTCATTTAAAATTTGGAAAAAAATATTAACTATGTACCTATATATAAGTACTTCACACATAATGCGATGTTCGATTATAGCGTGGTCAATAACCACAATAACCTGGTATTGGCACGTGAAATCCATTAAGATAAACTATAATTATCGTCGTCGATAAAAAATAATTGATATTGGGGTGACGATCGTCATCGTTATCGGACGCATCGCCACCTTTCTGAAGTCCATGCAACACTGTTGTCATCGTAAACCGCATGCACACATTTATATACATACACACACATGAACGCGGGGATGTACCTAATAGTTATAGTTATATTTTCAAGTTTAATTAAAGATTTTCATAAAATTGTAAGTATTATAAAATTAAAATTTTAAATGTTTAATTTAATTGTTTATTGATATATCATCTAAATTATTATAAATTATTTATTTTTATCCAACTTATCAATTTGATAAAAATAAATTGCCACAAAATCGAGCAACTTTATACAAAAATCTTTTTAATGCTATAAAAAAAATCACACCCTAACATCAGTGCCCAAAAGGTGAATGTTACTTGGAATCGCTTAAAGTGCGAATCAGCAAATAATTCGGAACTTTGAGAGAATTATGCTGATGAAAATTGAAGCTGAACTTCAAGCAGCGACAAAAAAGTCTTCAATGCTGAATTATTTTGCATCGGTATGAAACACATTCAAATTTTATAATTAACTTTGAGCTGGTATGGCATTTTTTCATACATATGTGCTATCATGGGATCTTATTGAACCCCAAAATATTTTTATGATTTTCTAAAAATAAACATTTTTTTTAAATTTATTAATATTAATATAAAGTGTAACACAATAAAAAAAAACACACACATATTCTTGTAGGGGTGTTCTTGGACCCCGTGATACCACTTAAGGGTTGATAAAACTTATATTTTATTTTTAAATTTTTATCGGTTTAAATCTAATGTGGTACAACTCTAATAAATCATCTTATACTATATCTGATTTTTCATGTATTAAAAAAAGGTATGTGTTAAAAATTATAAAAATGAAAACAAGTAATTTTATTTTCTAATAAATGTTTCAAAAGTGTAAAACGAAACATATTTTTTAGGTGAATGGTGCATCCCAGATATCGGTTAATCCTACCACGTCAGTCTTGAAGTGTTCCTTATAGTCCAGTTGAATCAACTGATAGTTCTGATGGGTTGCCAAAAAGTCTACATCATATAAAATCTTATCAATAATCTTCTGAGAAAAAATTTAAATATATTGTATGCCGCCAACAATTCCATCAAAAATATTGACGTGAACAATATTTGAAACAAAAAAGACAAACCTTAAAAGAAAACAACAAAATGAAGTGAATCAAAAGAAATTGAGGGACAGCAAAAAAATTAAACTTCAAGAAATATGTAATGAAAACCCTGACATCAAACGTAGGCTATCTGTATGAAATTCAGTAGGTAGGTCGCCTTTAAATGAAAATCAACCTCTACTTCTAAAAACCATTGTTGAAATAGCCATTTATAGAAGTATAGCAGACATAAAATTTATTAAATGAAAATTGTTTAAAACTAATAAACTAATACTAATAATTTACCTGTAAACTGAAAAGTTAATATTACAAAAAAAGATAACTAGGTATAATTTAAAATTTTTATTGAAAAAACTTATATTATGATAACTGATGAAATGAGTATTGTTAACTTAATGTAGCGTTAAAAATAAATAATTTTAATTTCTTAAGAGGACCCCCAATTTTTAAGGGGTGTTTAATAGAAAGTATTTACTAAATTTTAAGAAAAAAATTTCAATATATTTTAAAATTAATTTAAAAATAACCTGTGTCAGTAGCATTTTTATTAATTGCCATGTAATCATGATATTTGTAAAAAAAACATTTTTAGGTATTTTCATTTTTATCAACTTGAGAATATTGTAGAAAGATGAAATAAAAAATAAATTATAAAGAACAAAATTATTTAGCAACTGGTGGA
Organism: Pemphigus obesinymphae; assembly: GCA_025469235.1. Taxonomy (NCBI): domain Eukaryota; kingdom Metazoa; phylum Arthropoda; class Insecta; order Hemiptera; family Aphididae; genus Pemphigus; species Pemphigus obesinymphae. The sequence continues at coordinate 96,695 of JAIPRL010000407.1, forward strand.
GGCGATTTTTGATATATGCATTTTATTATACGTTTATAATCTGTTGAAAAATAAGAAAAATCAATTTTTAATAACTGATAAAACATATAAAAATGCATATATCAAAAATCGGCTCCAATCAGTCGCTAGATAATGTTGTAAGTTATAATTTGTTTTTTGTATCATATTTCTAACATTTTTGTAAGTTGATTTTTGATATTCATAGAAAAATTGTAGGTGTGGTGTCCTCTTAAACTATATAATGTAAACATTACAATTTTTAAATTCAATTTTCTATAACATATGATTTAATTTCTAAGTGGTTTATTTTTAAACTGTTTTAATACCTACGTAAAAACTTATTAATTAGAGCAGCATTATTAACAATGGAATACATAAGAAAGACAAATATGATTTTTTCATAATTAAAACTGAATATCATAGTTTTAAGTATTACATTGTTTTATACTTCCTACATTTATATAATGTTAAAACATTTTAACTATATAGTTTAAGGATTTCAAACTGTTTTAATTATTTGTAAACAATTTGAAATAAATTGTGTAAACGGGGATTATATTATTTTTGTTGTTATTAGTTTAATAAAAATGTTGTGAAACTCTATAAATTCAACAAATAATTCACAATAGTTATACTAAATATCCGGATTAGTTTATTCAACCAGGATTTATAAAGGAAAATTAAAAGCCTAGTATTGATATTTAATTACAAAAATAGGTAAGTTCTACTAAAATTGATTTTTATATAAAATAAACATTTAATACATTTGTTTTATAAAACAATTTTTAAATATTTTAAAACGTTTTAACATTCATTATATAAATTGACCTTGTAATGTGTTCTTGATTAGAACATCAATATAAATAGCATGATACATAATAAATTACAGAATTTACTTTATTGTAATATATCAATACCTGTTTAAGTAAAGTAAATAATCGTAATTAGACAAAGCTCCATTTTGCCATTTTAATGTCATTATGCACTTTTCATGTTTTTCCATTTTTACTTTTGATTGATTTAATAATCTTTTGTAAAAATCATCTCGTAATTCTGTATTTTTAAATGTCAAGTATAGTTGTGTTTTCAGATCATATTCAAGTTCTAAACCCTGAAATATAAAACTTTAAATTAAAATATATCTACATTTTCTAAAAAAATTGTATACTTGTTCATAACAATTCTACAAGCATTTATATTCATAATAATTTTAAATGCACTAAATATATATTACAAAAATAATAATATATTATTATTACTAGTACTATCTACTAATAATGTAAATTATATATTAATGGTTATAGGACAAAATAATTAAATAATAGTAATTAAGTTTTTTGAAGCTGAATGAGATTGGGATTGGAGTGTAAGGCATGGGGGAATATAAACGGAAGGTGGGAAAATATAGAAGAGGTAAAAGAAGTTGTTAGTGAGAATTGGGATAGTATACCAGAGGATAAACAAATATGGTGGTAGGCTAAGAATTAAGAGAATTTATTTAAAAAAAAAAAAAAAACAGTTTAAGAAATGGTACAAAAACAGGAAGAGGAATGATTGGGTAGAGTATACAATTTTATGTAAAGCAGTAAAAAGTGCAGTGAGTAAAGCTAAATTAGAGAAATATGTAGTTGTATAAGAGATTAAGAACAAAAGAACGGTAAATAAAAGTATAGGGAAGAGAAAAACAATCTAGGGATTTTAAATATGTATAGTGTATAAAATATGAGGGTAAAATTGTTAACAATGGACAAGAAAGTGATAGATAGAAAATTTTTTTTTAAAGAATTATAAAATGAGGAATTTCTGAAAGAGACAATAGATCAAGTTAAATGGAATTTAGGTATGGCGGCAAATAGTTGCCAAGGAGAAGAAGAATAATTATTGTTTTTATTTTATTACATAAATATTAAATTATTAGAAATAGTTATAATAATAACAACCAGAGAAGTTCGATTTTTCTATATGAGGATTTGAGTGGATTACTTGGACAGACAATTTAGAATTATATTTATTTTAAATCAGAAAGGTACAATATTAAATAATAACATTTAAAAACCCGATTTTGTGTAAAGCTTCATAGTATGTACTCTAAAATTTGAAATACTCCTAAAAACCATGTGAATGAATGGGTAAGTTACACCAAAGAATATTATTAGATACATTTTACTTTTATAAAATATACCTAAATACAAATTACATTTTACTTAAATTTGTTTTTATCAAAATACAAATTACGTATCACAATTACTACAAAAACACAGGTTCCATTAACAATTAATTTTATTAGTTAGGAGGAATGCTTCATCATTTACAAGTAACAAACTGCATCTAGTTGGTATTTAAAAGAGGTAATTTTTCGATTTTTCCAATAACTTTTTAATGAATAAAAAAAAAATAACCAAAAATTTACATAAAAGCGGTAAATTACACGATTTTGACAAAATCGACTATAGTTATTTCTATGAACTCCATAAATAATGATGCTAGAGGTGTGAAATTTTCACCAAAAACATTTGAATTAAAAATATCATGAAAATTGTCACAATATTTTTATAGTCATTTAAATTCTTTGATATAATATTATGATGATCAAATAGATGTCTGTAATCGATATTGTGATAACATTTTTCCAATTTTGGACCATTTATAGAAATGATGGAATTACATTTTTTGGGGTTTTAAGATCTGAAAATTGAATACAGTATTAGTAATAATAAGAAACAATATGAGTTTGAATCTATATTGTTAAAATATACTGAATAAATTAATATATTAGTTATTACTGACAGTAATACTCATGTTATATATAACAATATGCAATGACGAAGTGTAAATTATAATATAAATACATTAAAGGTTATTTATTTTGATTTAAATACTAATAATAGCCTAATAATTTGATAATATTGTGGTATTTATTAAAATATTTATCATTTAAAGTTGCATTTAAATATAGCCATTTTTGAAAAAAAAAATTGGAAAGTAGTCCAGTTTTTCCAAGGAATTATTGTTTCTCTATTAATTCTTCTAATATAAAATAATAAACTAATATATTACTGTATCATGCAAATATACAGTGAAGATTAAGAAAAAAAAAACAATTTAATACATACATTATCTTATTAACCAAAAAATTCATGGCGATGATTTTCAATACCAATTTCCCTCTTTATTATATATTGTAATTAAATAAATAGAAATAAAAAAATGAAAATAAAGGATTAACTAATGGATACATTTTCTAAAGTAAATATTATCTTAAGAACAAGATTGTCAAGTACAATATAAATGCAATGTCAAATCAAGTTGCTGTAAACAAAATAGATATCATTAAAATAATAATGTAATTACTAATTAATATTTAAATTGATCAGTACTTACAACTTGTTGTAAAAGGAATCTTCTTTTAATTATTTGCTTTATTTCTGATAATTTTATTTTCAAATATAAAGTCTAGAAACATAAACATATTTATAATTATTTAATATTACAATATATTTAATTCATATATTAGATATCAATATGTATTATTATTATATAATGAATAACATTTACGTTTGTTTCAGGCATAAAAGAAAATTACTGATTAATGAGTATAATAAAAAAAAATTATAATTATAGGTACCAACTAGTTACTAATCAATGGCAGTTATAAGAGATGGATTGGTTCACTTGGGATTTGATTTTTTAAATTTAGTACCTATATCGCTTGCCTAACAGTACCGACACCATATCAGTGAATTTTCGAATTTTATGTTTTAATACCAAAATATTGAGAATTTTCTTGAGCATATTTTTCATTTTAAATATATTTACCATACAAGGGCTGATCAAAAAGTTTCGGAACTTTCTTTATATACATTAATTTTTAATACCTAGTTAAAAATTACAAAACTCTATCCTCTTCAAAGTACTCTCCTTGGATGGCAATACACTTTTCCCAGCTCCGCTTCCACTGCAGAAAGGCCCTTTGGAAGTTGCTCTTCAGCTCCTTCAGCAATTTTTTTTGTAATGGCCTCAACATTATCAAACCTTTTTCCTTTCATGAGCCTTTTCATTTTTGGGAACAAAAAGAAGTCTGCTGGGGCCAGATCTAGTGAATAGGGAGGCTGGGGAATTACTGTCATCGCATTTTTCGTGCAAAATGATGAGCGAAGAATACACAGGGGCATTGTCTTAGTGTAGCACCCATTTCCTACTTGCCCACATTTCTGATCTCTTCTTTCTGACAGTTTCAAGCAAATGTCTCAAAGTTTCAAGGTAACAAAAACGATTAATTGTCTCACCTCTAGGAAGGATATCATGATAGACAATGCCCTTCCAGTCAAAGAAAACTATAAGCATGACCTTGATATTGGACTTCACTTGGCGAGCTATTTTCGGTGTGGAGAGGTGTGAGTTTTCCATTGTGATGATTGAGCCTTTGTTTACATGTCATACCCATAAACCCATGTTTAATTGCCAGTAATAATAGTTTTTAAAAAGCTTTCATCGTCATTTGCCATTTGAAAAAGTTCTTCAGAAACTTGAACTCTTCGTTGTTTTTGATCCTCAGAACAAACTTTGCTGCCACTCGACGCATGTGCAGTTTTTCTGTCTAAATTTCTTGGCATGAACCAAATGAAATGTTGCATTCTTTTGCCATTTCACCAATGGTTAGACGTCGATTCGAACGCACGAGGTCATTCACTTGGGAAATATGCACGTCGTTAGTCGAAACTGTTGGGCGTTCTGAACGAGAATCGTCTGCGATTGATGTCCGGCCTTCTTTGAACCTTTTAAACCATTCGTGACACTTTGAACAACTCAAACATTCATCCTCAAAAGCTTTTTGTAACATATGAAAAGTTTCAGTAAACGTTTTCCCCAACTTTACACAAAATTTGATTCAAACGAGTTGCTCTTTTTTCCCTTTCATCACGAACAAAACTACGAAATCGCCTAACACGAAAAAGTCGTATAAAATATTATATTATATAAAATAGGTTTATGAAAATAACTGTCATTCCGTTTTAAAACGTCTTATTAACCATGACATATATATAATTATATGCTAATATGTCAAATATGTCATCTTCAACACAATAGTAATGGCGTGAATTAATAAAATAAATAAATAAATTACTTATTTTAAATCATTCATTCTTATATCGAACAATAAGTAATTGGAGGAATTTTTTTTAAATATCATGGCAATGATATCTTAACTCTAAATTAAACCGTTATAGAGCGTTAGCTAAGCCAGATTTCCATTTATGAAACTTTTGCGACCCGTTCCCCTCTACACCCTCCATCTAAGCGATACCAGTCCATAGTATCTTAGTCCGTGGTTTCTTCAGATAATCAGTATATTAAGAAAACCTTAACACTGCAACTGTTTACCCTGTGCTGTGGGTAGGTATACTTTTTGCACAATATTTCCTTTTACCACAGAACTCGCTAGTTATTTGAAATTAATCATACAAAAAAAAAAAAAAAAAACATTTTATTAATATTTATAAAACATATAAGTTATTAGTAAATTAAAAATGGCTTTATAATATAGGTATCTATATTATTTTATGTATAATATTATAAAATAAATATTAATAGGTAGGTAACCAAAAATATTGCACTATTGGTAGTTAAATCGCCATGGGTGGTTCCGGCCCAATGTAAATGGTAAACTTAAGTAAGTTAACTTTGAAATTAAGTTGGGTTCAAAAATGTTGACTTATTTATTATCTGTAACCTGTTAAATTACATAGGTACATACGTTACGAAAAATATTGAAAATTTAAATTTTGCAAATTATAGCACGTAGTGTACCTATATAGGTACCTAAATATACTTAGGTAACTCATATATTTCAAACCGTTACAACTTTTTAAAAAAAATCTTAGGTAGATACAGACCTATTTTGATTGTACTTTTGAAATTACGTAATTTGAGTTTTCACACTTTATTTTATTGGACATTATAATTTATCGGATTAATTTATTATTAATAATAACCGGAAGGAGATTCTAATTTTTTTCATATCAAAACACTATTTTTGTTAAAATTTTAAAATGTGAATGTAATGAAATGTTCTGTGTTGGTGATTTCTGTGTTTATTGTTTGATGGCTGATAGCAATTGTATAAAGATGAACATTTTTCAGTTATGTGGGCTGGTCAAAACTTTTCCCCTCTATTCACAAACCAAAGTTATGCCAATGATTTCACCCCTCCCCTTGAATATCATGTATAACCACCACTGGATGTAATTGATTACAATTTCTATTTCTAGATTGGTGAACAGTTTTTAGACTCCTGAATGTTAGGTTAGGTTGGTTGGGTAGTAGAATAGGTATATTACATTTTTTCAACAATAGAATCAGGCTTTTCATTCTCTTCATACACTAGGGATGAGTCACAGGGAAGGACAATGTTGTATTGAAAATGAAAATATTCTTTAATCTTACTTTTTCGATAAAAAATTAATCTATAAATTGTTTGAAACAGGACCTTTACAAATATAAGCATGGTGGGAACCGAGAGTATCGAACATACACATAGACAACAGTTTTGACCACATTAGATTATCCAGGCAAACTATATAAAAATATTATGATTTATAAATAAATTAGAATGAAAACGAGAATACTCTATTTGTTCAGAACATTACAAACACAATTTTATTCTTCGAATTGAAAATGTCAATACTTTACATACATTCCCTTATCGCTCAAAGAATCAAAAAACTCATATTTTTTTTTAAAATTCTGATTTAAACATTTCCATGTTTAATAGATTAATTCCAATATTAATACCAAAATACATAACTGCATAAATGGTGCTAAATGGCTGAATTCACATGAATAACTATATGAATTTATTAAAACATCTACCATTTAGGAATGCCATATGTACATATGCAAATCAGTTCACGCAGAGAATGGTATATCGAAAGAAATTTAAGTTTAGTTGAAATGCCATAATATATTGTATATTTACGTTATAGTTGTATTTGTATAATTATGTAGACTGTAATTGTTATCTATCAAATGCATTTTTATTCTATTTTATTTTCAAAACTATTGTGTGACCAGATGTTAAGTCTATTTAGCTTATTAAGCTCTTATATAGACTCTCATCCACTAGAGAAAAATTATATAAATATTTAACTAATGACTATATGTATGTAATTAAAATAAAAAATCAAATCAAATGCCTTCTTAGATATATGGTATGTAAGAAACCTGATGAAAATCAAGTAAACAAAAAAAATATTTGAATATTTATGCATATAATTTGGTGAGGACATTGACATTGCATGATTTCGAGCATACAGTGTTATATATATGTATGTTGTATTGTGTATTGTAAATAACAGTTCCATTAAATATATTTATAATATACCTTCATTATACTCATAGTACATGTATGAGTTGTAATTTATGAATTTATGTTATATATTGCATTTATTCTATATTGACTTTAAATTCAACTTACCACTTCATTATTGTTAAAAGGTTGGAAGTAAACATGTAAATCAGTCAAAACTATTCTTCCAGGATTAATACTAAGAGGTGTAATTTTCTGACCTACTTCTTCCATTATTATATTTTCACCCAACTCTAACCATGTAGGGTCAAATGTAATAAGCGATTGTCTACTAAATGAAATTGTTGCAGCCTATAAAATAATATTAATTATATGTATAATTCAGTTAATATATTTTTTGATGATATAATATTTACCATATGCCTGTGTTCTACAGTTTGCAAAGAAGAAGCTCGATGTAGTTGTAATATAAGTGACAAACATTTATCAACTCGAGCATATTTCAAATTAATTCTGAACAATGATATTTTCTAAAATAAATAACACAGATTTATTAAAGTTATAACAATCAAACATAATCACATTCAAAAACTAGTCTTAAGTAATTTACTATAATATTAATATTATGTACCTACTCAAATTGTATGTGCTCATAACAATATATATTATTGAATACTTTGAGATACATCAAAATATATTACAATAAACCTGGTATTTAAATCATGTATAAACTCAGTTTTTAATACCTACTATATTTGTATATTATTATTATAAGTGCTATGAATTTAATTCACTAAAAAACTTTTAAAAATCCCCAAAAAACACTAAAAATCTTGAAAAATACAGTAGATTTTTTAAAGTTAAAAAATAACAAGTTTTAATAAGTATTATAATTAAAGTTTTTAATTTTTATATCAAATAATAAGAAATAAAAATTGAAAACGTAAAAATGCCAAAAAAATACATAAAAATCGAAAAATGCAAAATTAAAGTTTCAAAATTGAGTATTTCGATATACGATTTAAAATTTGTACTAAAAAGTTATGTCTAACATAATAGAAAAAAAAAATGCTTTGCTACAAATTCATAGCCCTTATTACTAAAATATATCATTTGTTATATAACTAAGAAATTTAGTTTCAAAAGAGTTCAAACTATAAACATTAAGAGGACGTTACACACATATTTGTTGTCTCTGTCTTACAAACACAACATATCAAATCTACGTACCACATTCTTACTACAGTTTATTTCTAATTAATATTACAATAAATTTACCTATTATCAAATTTGTAGAAGAGAACATAAACTATAAAAATTTATTTTTAAACAAGTTATAAATAGTTAAATAATTAATTTTTTTAATGCATATAACTAGTTTAAAAATAATATTTAAAAAAAACTCCATGCTAAAGCATAGTTATGTTCTTTTCTACAAATTTGATAATAGGTAAATTTACTCTAATATTAGTTATAAATAAAGTGTAATAAGCATGTGTTACATAGATTTGGTATGTTATGTGTATGTAAGACAAAGACAACAAACATGTATATAGCGTCTTCTTAATAAGAAATTTTTTTAAATAATATAAGTTAAAACTAAATTATCTAATAAAAAATCTGCACAAACAAAAATTCAAGTAGGTACCTATTATATTCTATCTGTACATATACCCGATGGTGAGCACTGATGTCAACCATCATGACACAGGGTATACAAAATGCGTAGTGAGCTTTATTACCATATTGTTTTCACAACACACCACGTGCACATACTCTGTATTGTATTTTTAAAAACATTTTGTACACATGGTGGTTATTATCGACCATGGCGAGTAATTGCGGTTAATGACTATTGGTGACCAATCACAGAGTACTTAAGAGTCAAATGATTTTGGCAGCACAATATACAGGCACAAAATTGGGTATACTTAAACTGAATAGAGAATATAAAAGAAAAATTTAATTTAAAAAAACCGTAATTTTTAAATTTTTATATTTTGCACAAAAATTGACAACATGTCTATATTAACATTACATTATTATAAATAATTTACGAATAATAGACAATAAAATAATTATAGTAAAATAACATGGATTGAGTTTAAACCCAAAACTGGAGTGTTCTATTTATAATTTTTTATTAGATGTTATTTAAAATATTGGAAATACTTTAAAATTCCTTTTTAAAGTACCATATTATGTCAATTATTCAACTTAGAAATTTAGACATTAGAGTACTCTTACTACCTAACATTTTGTGTAAGCACAGTGCTGTATATATAAACCAATACATTCCTTACTTTTTCAAATATAATAAATTACTTACGTTAATAAATTTGTAAGGTTCTAATATATTATGCTGTAACATTTCAATATATTGTTTGCTTAGTATATTTAATGTATTATTATCTTCATCTGAACTAAATATATAAAACAAATATATCATTAATAATAATTAGTGGTCAATTGATAAAATTATATTTGTTTAATTAAACATTTATATATTAGTTGCATTATACTTTACAGTTTCTAATAATCTAGTAAAGTGCGTTTACCAAAATAATAAATAATTAAATAGTTAAGTATTAATAAATAATCAATATATAATATATTATATAAAAATGAAAAATTTGTTTAGTAATACATTTAAGTAATTAAATAGTAAATTGTAATAATAATAACAATAAAAATAAATATAAATAATTTTGATATTTTAGTGTTGAGGAAAATGTGTATACATGACGTATATATCAACAAAACTAAGTAATCTAATCAGTCAAAATTATAAATTGTCTACTGCACATTTTTTTAATTATAGGTGATTATTGATATTTATTGTTAATAAAAACCATAATATTATGTTCTTCAAGTCACTAAGTATTTTCACGGTTCAAGCATTGAATTTTGAACGGATCATACATTTAACTTTGAACAGTCTATATACTCAGTTTGTAATAAACCACTCATACACAAACTAAAAATTATTTTGGTTTATTTATATATTTTCATTGTTTAAGCATTGAATTTTTAACAGTCCCAGCACTTGATTAGTAGAAAATCACTTACTAACGAATAAAATTAATAGTTTTGAACTGTTTATAAATGTGTACGGTTCATGCATTGAAATGCATTGCATTAAAACGTGTAAAGACAGTTTATACTCTATATACTTTGCTACTTAGGTAATACCCATGATACCAATAATAGTAACATTTTTATCCTGAATTTTTTGGTAATTGTATACATTTTTATATTAAGAAATTGACCGTATTTTTAAAATATTCTATATTATTGTCTTTATTGTCTATTGATGTTAAAATTTTTAATCATTATGTGGTGTTTTTTTTATGTATTTGTAATATTAAATAAAAATTAAAATAAGAATAAATAAATGTTTAAACATATATTATGACATTTTTTTACAGTTTTATATTTTCATGTCATTTTTCAATCATTTAAAGTGCATTTTTCAAAAATGTTTAGGTCATCAACTTGTAGGATCAATTTAATTATAACAAAACATCAATATCATGTTTCAAATAAGGCATAAATAAAAAATATTTATATATATATTAATATTGATTAATAAAAATATTTATAATCATCAATAAATAGTTTAATAATAATTAGTTCAACAATTAATAAATAAATTTACTTATACATAGTTTATAAACTTTTGACTTGGTTTAAAAATTAATTTATGTTTATGTTGATTTAAAAGGGAATACCTATATAATATGAATTAAAAGTGACAATATCAATTATTAGTGGAAATAGTTTTATTTCTATGTAGATTATAAGTATATCTAATGGAAAGAACAATGTTTTATAATATTATAAAAGTGTGTTATTAATTGTTATAAAAATAATTATATTATATATTTAACTATAGATATTACCTCTGATTGATGGATCCACATTGTGTAAATGGTATCTTTAAAATCGGTTTATGATAATCTTTTGGATCGAAAACTAATGATAATGAACAAACTTTAAGTCTTCCACTAAGCCATGTATTATTCTCAGCAATTGCTAACGAAGCAATGTAATCTTCAAAATAATACTCTCCTGGTTCCAACAGCAGCAATGAAAATCTATTTAATTATAAATATATATATATGAATTAATAAATATTATAACTTAGAACTATATCTACATTTTTGTTGGATGTGATATTTTAATTCAAAATAACTTATTAAACAGTAAATATTGAATGTGATTTGATTATTAAAAAAAAATATTATAGTATTTTAAAATACATGGTAAAAGGGGATCTTTAACTTGACATTAAAAAGTTCACAATAAATTTTAAATTATTAGATTTTAAATTTAGTTTTATTTTTTAAATTTGTTATAAATCCGAATACGTTTAATAGAGTTCAAGAACCAATTTCACCAGTAGAAAAATGAATAATAACATTATACCTTACATTATATATGTTTAAGGTAATGAGTAGGTATTGTTCAAAATTACGTCTATAAAGCTTGGAATTATAGATTTTACACATTTAGTAGGTATAGTCATCCAAAATATGGGTATTAATTATAAAAAAAAAAAATGAAATTAGAGGTTGAAGCGGATCGGGCACAAATAGTTTTAAATTACTTGGGCAAAATATATATGTACTTAAATAAAAAAAATATTAGACTTCAAATATTGTGTCAATGATTACAAAATTTTAATATTAATATTGAAGAGTTTTTAAATAAAATTAGATAAATTAGAACAAGATTATATAGTAATATTAAGTAATACCTACCTAACCTACCTAATATATTTTATTTCATATTATGTAGTTATATTTTAGTAGGTATTTAAAAAATAACAAACAAATAATAATTTTAATTCAAATGGTATTATTTTTTTTTTTAGTATTTAATTTTAGAATTTATATTCATATTTGTACTTTTTATCCATGTACTTAAATCTGTGATTTTTAACAATAAATAATTTTAATGACCCTTATGGTATTTTGATTTTATTTAATAACCCACGGAATATATAATTATGGATGTTCAAACATTATTTTCCTTTCTATTTCAATTTTTTTTAGAAATTAACACTGTTGAGCGCTTAACAGTAAGCTTATCAAAGAAAATTCAAAATGATTTTATCTACACAAATAATTATCAGCCTGTTGTGGCGATGATTGTATCTTCGACTTTTTTTTTTTAGCTTTAAAGCTTATAATGAATTGATTAAACAAATCAAGCTCAATCTGACACTAAGGCCTTGTGCATACATGCTTTTATTTTCACGCGTGGCAACTCTGTGGCACCGTAATTGCAGCGTGAAGTACCCTCAATCTATAAGCGTACAATAATAATCTGTCAGTTTCTTTTTCTATAAAATACATATTAAATTTTCCATTTTATAAACAATATCTGATAAATCATTCATATATTTTTTTAATAGGTATACACAATAATAATTTTATATTTACCTAATTGATTTTTATTTACTTAAAAATCTTTTAAGTTAAACACACATGTTACAAATTCAATACTTAGATAAATGTTTACCATACTGGAAATAAACTTGGTAAGATACATACAACCTTTATAATGTTTATAATAATATATAGGTAGGTACATCCAATCTTTGTTTTTTTTTTTTTTTTTACCTCATTTTATTTAGTAAATATCTATAGGTTTACCTTTCTTTATTCTCCATAATGAAACGAGAACAATATATAAAACTTTCACATATTCAACATCTGATAACAATTATTTTATTTATGATTTTAAGTTTAAAAAAATTGTCAATCAATAGTAGTAAGTTAATTATTAATGTAAAATTTGGTACAATATAAACGATAATATTTTCGTACGTGGTCGAGTTTAAATACTAGAATACAACTAATATTAAAAAGGGTATTAAACTAAATTGTTTTCATGGCATTAGTTAATTATGCTTCGCGTAAAGTAAGAAAATAGGTATATTAAATTGCACTCGAAATTTCTTACTAGTAAAATCCTGATTTCTACTATTTATATTCATAGATAATATTATATTATTTATGTTTATATCATGAAGACTAGAAATAAATTTAGTTTTCATGGTTTATATTACAAATTGTTGATAAGGTAGATACCAAAAAGATAATAATATTATTGTTATCGGGTATTGTTCGCTGTCAGTATAAACCACATATCTATTTTTTTATTGGTCAAAGTGGCTATATAATCACAAATCGCAGCATTCTGTGTTTTGTGATAGAATGCTCGATAGTCGACATAGATACATATATATTTTTCAAATAAATATGGAGTAAATCAAAGTAGGTAAAAAACTTCATTATGTATAAAACTACAAACGTTGTGTTCGGCTCATAGCAGAAAATTGTGAACAATTGTGATCGGTTATTGCTGGTGTATGGTTTGAATCACGGTGTTTCAACTTTCAGTACACCAGTTCCAGTAATTCAGCGTTTGTCGTTTAACGGCTCTGACGGTTCAAGACGTATTTCACCGTACGCACTGCGCAGGCGTAAGTTTATCTGTACATTTATATCAACTAGGTATCATATTATTATTGTGTACTGTGCAATATTGAGTTTACTATATAGTCGTATTATTATGTAGTTCATGTACGTTTGTCGTTCGTAGTTTATACATGGCTATAAACAGCAACCTATTATTATTTATAATAGTAATAATGTAAATTATTTATCCGTTCGTCGCGTCTCTCAATCCTTTTCACATAAATGTTTTTTGTGCGCAGAAGATACTCGGAAAGAATAAACTATGAAGACATTCTGTAATCATAGTACTGAGCACTAAAACGCTGTGTTTATTATGTTTCCACTATAATATCGGGTTTAATAAATAATAATATTCCAATACCTACAGTCCAAGATCATTGACATTGTCGTCATGAGCGGACAATCGCCGGTAAGGACAAAACACAGAGCCATTATTTTTATTTGATTACTTACAATCGTTTAATTTTTTATTGTTACCTTACTTATAAGTATCCTATTAAAATAAATGGTATTTAGCTGTCAACCAATGTTTCACAAAGGTGATACCTATTCGGAAAATGGGCCATTTCCAAATGGATCTAAATTATTAGGTTGATATATCTAGTTTTTGAATAGGTATACCAAATTATATTTTACAACCAAAACTTAATTCTATACTTGTGTATCATATAAGCCATACCACCAATGCAATGTAAGCAAATACGAGAACCAACTTAATTTTTTTACATGTAGTGAGTTAACTAGGTACGCATTCTCTATTTACTCTAAAAAATTTTAATTTCTGCTATATCAAATAATTAAAAATTGAGCACAGATTCTACTTTATATACTACCTACCTATTTCAAAAGTAGATATTCCCTAGTTGTTGAAAAAATGTAGAAATGTTGCAATAATTGTCTTACACATAATCATGCAAAATTCACTTGAAATTGTTTTAATTCCTTTAAATTTAAAATACTATAAGGGTCAAGTGAGGTAATTGTAAACAAAAATACAAGTTTCATACATTTTCTAAAAATTTGGATTTTTGGCCAATTTTTATTTTATTGTTTTAACATTATCATTTAGCTACACATCCAAGGACTATAATTTAATGACTACCTACTTATAAAAAAATTCAATTTATTTTATAAAATATAGTATATTTACAATTGCTCCATAAATTTACATTTACCCTATATTTTTGGGGGGCAAATGTACACAAATATATCATTTTATATGCATTGGATATGATTATACTCATTTAGAAATTGCAACTCATTGCAATTAGAAACAATTTATCAGTAGTTTACAATTTGTTAGCCCTATTTCAGTATCATACATATTTACATTTACCCCAATTTTAATACTAGAGCTGGGGCAAATGTGAATAATCTCATTTTTCGTATAATAATATATTAGGTCTAAATGGAAATATAAGAGAAAATTTTTTTTTTTACATTATTATTTGAATAATTAATTTTTATTATTTTTCAGTCATTAAAAAACTTTTTATACAACAGTTTACACAATAAAATAAAATAAAATCTTTGGTCTTCCTTAGAAGTAGTAGGCTGAACAAATTCTGCAGTATTTCAATACTCTGCAACTGTTCTTGATAATTTTTATCCTTGTACTCTTAGAGATCAATTGGATCAAATGAATCTTCGGAAAACATATAGGTATGAGTCAACTGGAAATGTGGCTGTATTTTTAAACCCTGATATAATATTTTCAGAGCTATTGGATAGTATGTGGTTAGTAGAATCAATGAAATCTTAGAATATTATATCAAGGTTTAAAAATACAGTCACATTTCCAGTTGACTCGTATATGTTTCCCGAAGATTCGTTTTATCCAATTGATCTCCAAGAGTACAAAAATAAAAATTATCAAGAAGAGTTGCAGAGTATTGAAATACTGTTTATCACTTCTAATTACATGACCAGGCTTAGAAATATTAATCGTGAAATTAATGTCAATGATGAATCATTTATTCATTTTCCAGAAAATAATAATTTAACTTTAAGTGCTACCAATTCTAATTCTCTTGAATCTCTCCTTAATATAAATCCAATTGATATCATTGAAGTTTTTCAAGTCAATAAGTACAATTAAAACCTCAATTTATAACTGTATCTAAACAACCAACATCTAGATTGAAAACTGCCAAGTATGGTGAAGTGCTAACTACCGAAGAAGTATTAACTAGGTTAAAAGATGTAGAAATTAAGAAATCTGGTAGTCAAAGAAAGAGTGTAAAAGGAAGGCCAAAGATTTTATTTTATTTTATTGTGTAAACTGTTATATTGTCACTTGTCGAGTGGTTGTACTTTATCAGTCAAATGACTAGGAAATTTGACACAATGTTATTTTTAATTGCAGATTCTAATATTCTGACACTTATGTGTGAACAATGCTCATCAAATAAAAGGAGAGCTGTTTGATTTTCTTTATTATTTTGTTGGTGAAGTTGCTGAATGTAATAATGTAATATTTACGGCATTTACTGCATTTTGAGAATATTTAGGTCCACTCCCTTTTTTCACATAATTTCTCACACAAAATTAAAAGAACTAATACAATATTACATTATACTATTACCTATAATAAATTAACTTGATGACTTGTTTACATAAAATAGTAAAATATAGGTGTCAAAACATAAATAGGTAGGTAGGTACCTATTTTTAAATATATTTTGCTGTTCACATTTGTCCCAAGTTGATGTTTACAAATACCCCGTTAGCATTATTTTTGGGACAAATTTAAATCTTAAAATATTATCTGTAATAGTTATTTAAAGAAAAGTAGGATTAAAAAGTGTAATTGTGAATAGGGGTAAATGGAAACAACATTAATGGAAAGTTTTATTGATTATGTCATTTTAGTTGCATTTTGTAGTGCTGAACATGTGTTTCAGTGTTGTGCACTTATTTAATTGATAATATTTTGGAGCTTTGTTGATAAATTATAATTATAATTACATTTTTGAATTTTCACTCAAAAAACATAATAGTATTTGAATTGTATTTGATTGTATTGTAATTGAATTGTGTCTAAATGATCGTATTGAGATGAATGTCCTATTCTTAGTTTTTGTATTCTATCTATAATCTATACTTTTCTTTTATTTATAGATACAGTGACAAATGAAAAATAGTCTAAAATCATTTGATAAGATAAAAATATAGGTAGCAAATTAAAGGAAGAGAAATTTGTGAGCTGATAGTATTTGTTAATCCATTATTGATGGTACGCCCCATGTTCTCGGCTTTCGATTACTTGCATTAATATGTCTTGCACTAAATACCTCTAAACAAAGTTAGTGTATCGGGAAAACATTTAGACGTTGTCAGCCCAGTATAATCGAAAAAATTAATCTTTGATTTCATAAAATTAAAAATAAATTTTTTTTAAATAATATATGTATAGGTACATATATTATTATTATTATTATTATTATTATTATTATTATTATACATTATATATATATATATATATATATAATATGTAAATTGGTATATCTATAGATATATTTATATACATTTTATTATACTTATGTATATATCAAAGTGTGTGTGTACATAGGCGCAGACTAGTAAAGAGTCGTAAGATGCTATACCTATTATTTCATATATTTTTTGTACTCAATATAAATTATAATAATTAATGTTATGATATAGGATACACATATATTTATCATTACTTAATGCAAATAATATTTAGGTAAGGTATGCTGTAACATACCAGCCTGTCTGCTTAATAAGTACCTACTTGCTACTTAATATTATGTTTAAATGATACCAATAGTTTCTACCCTTCATATAATATGTTAGTAATTAAATATATATAATAATTAGTACTAGTAATAATATAATTAATCAGTCCATTAGATCTTCAAACTTTTGAACATATGATTTCAAAATATTTTTGACTTATTTTTGCACTTGTTATCTATTAGTATTGTATAGTATTATTAATGTGTTTAATATGCATATGGCTATTCTTATACAATAATAATAATAATAATAATAATAATAAATAGTATATTAGTGTACCATAAAATCCATAAAATTGATTTTCATCTATATCATGATTGGTAATATATTATCATTATTAGACATATATTAAGCCACATTCCCATGACTCGTGTACCTGACGAATATATACAAATATCAATTGATTGCAGTATCCACAAACAACCCAATATGCAAGTAAAAAAAAACGTTCTCACGACTTTTGTGTATTAATGAATAATTATGCCTAATCAT
The DNA here is from genome assembly GCA_025469235.1 of Pemphigus obesinymphae. Lineage (NCBI taxonomy): Eukaryota > Metazoa > Arthropoda > Insecta > Hemiptera > Aphididae > Pemphigus > Pemphigus obesinymphae. The sequence goes on from JAIPRL010000407.1 coordinate 114,743, forward strand.
TAATTACACAAATAATATTATCTCTTTATCACGTGACTAGTTACTGTATAATGGCAAATATTTGTCGCATAGTGGGAACGCTACCACGATTATTATTTTACTAATAAAAATCTCTTTGACTTGTGTCACTTTTACCAACAACTCATGGAAAGGTGGTGAATAACAAATACTAAGTAACAAGTAATGAATAACACCATTTCCACGACTTTCGATGATACATAAACATTGAATATTCGTGGAGGACATGAGTTGTGGAAATATAGCTTTAGATATAGTTATTCGACATAGATGAAATGCAAGCATTTGTTCCAATCATTAAATCTTATTATTTATAACAGGCCTTCAACTAATGACTATTTAAAATAATTTAGCAATAATAGGGTCTATCTTTTATCTATACTATTTATTAAGTATAGGTATAATTTAATTCATTAGATTAGAATCTCCAAATTTTTGAACATAGTGACTTCTTAAAATTTTTAGACACAGTGCAGTAAAAATAAATAAAAATATATATTTTACTATATTTTACAAGGTATTTGGAATTTGGCGCATTGTTTATATAAGAAGTTACATATTTAAAATATGATTTGACATAAATTTGTTTCATAATGCATATACCTATATCAAATTCAAACATTGTTTTTGCATAAGTGTTTAAAGTCTTTATACATAATGCATATTTTGTTTATAAATCAACCTAATTAGTTTTCGTTAATAGGTAATAATAAAATATTTATTAACAAAAGATATTTATATTCCGTGTTAATTATTTCAATAACACTAAAATGCAATTTTTATAACAATTAGTTTTTTGCCGAATTCAAAATTTATTTTAGAAATTATTAAATAAATTACGTAAATTGAAATAATTTGAATTTCACTAATTATACTATGTATATGGTAAATTTTGCTTCAGCTTTTTTTTATCATTACTTTAATAAACATTACTTTTTGTTTTATCACACTTCCCCCTTTGGGTTTTTTTTTTTTTAATTCCTCAAATTTTATCTTGTTTTTAGTCTTTTTTTTCTTAGACCGAATTTGCTGTAAACATTGTTTTAATATTTAGCTGATCATAAAAACTCGAAAATATGTCAAGTCAATCTGCATCCTCGGTGACGTCACACGTTTGACCAGATCAGGGGGTTCAAAAATATTAATTGAATAATGTGTGATAGCTACAATGTATAACTTTTATATTATCATGGATATTATTAGTTAATCAGTATTTTGCCAAGGGAATTCTATACAGATAACCTTAAAAAGAGTATGTAGACAACACATCTGTACTTCGGCAATTGTAATAACCCCTACAAATTAAAAAATATAATGGTCGCTATGGGCACAGTTGAACTGGATGGGTTATAAAACAGTAAATTTATTAACTTCATATTGCTGTAACTTATTTAGTAATAATTTCCAAAACTTTTTTTCACATTTTTAAACAGCTTGAAACAAAAATTTAAATCATAAGGGGTAAAAAAGTATATTTGTTCTTTAAATTAAAATAAATTTTTATATAGTGCATTTTACAAGAAAGATACATGTGTATACTCAAAAGTATATATATATATATTAACTAGGTATTATGATACATGTAATATATTTGTATAAAATAATAATAATAAACAAATATAAATAAGTATGTACCTAAAACAAACAAATAAATCACTTCCTAATTATAACTATACATTTTTGGTAGTTTGGTTACTATGACTAGTTTATTTGTTATTTTTATTTCAACAACATTTCTTGATATTTCTTTTATGAAAGGTAGTTTTTTTGTTACGGTTTTGAAAGCTACTTAGAAAAAAAAATTACATTTATAAAGTATCATTTGTCCAAAAAATGTACACATACATTTAAAAAAAAAAAAACAATTTATTTTATAAAACAAATTGTAAAACGCTCAGAATCTAATAATTTATAGCCCAATTTGGGAACTTAATAACATTTTTTTTTAATGACATACATTATTAGAGTAGACTATTTTTATAAGTCAACAAAGATAAATAATAAAATTGTTATTTATAGAAATTTAAAAGCACATTTATACCTGTATTTAAGTTTGTATAAAAACATGTGTTTTAAAACTATTTTCTTTTTATGTATATAAAATATAGATGCCTTTGGACGAACCACCCTTTCTTTCCGTTGGAACAGAAGTCAGTGCAAAGTATAAAGGAGCATTTTGCGAAGCAAAAATCAGAAAAATATCCAAAATTGTAAAATGCAAAGTTCGTCAATTTTTATTAATACTTATTTAATATAAAAATCATATAATAATATATATTTTATATGTGTTTAGGTCCAATATTTGAATGGCACTATTGCGTTAGTCTCAGATGATGCAGTTAAAGGACCATTAAAGGTTATTAATATAATTAATATTTTAATATTTAATGTACCTATTTTATTAGAATAAATATTTTATTTAATATATGTTTTATAATAATTAAGGTTGGTGCTACTGTGGAAGTAAAATGTAATGACAAAAAAGAATTTGTTGAAGCTACAATTCAAAAAATTCAAGATTGTAGTCAATACACTGTTGGTATGAATATTTTATTATACGTTTTTTTTTTTTAGATTTTGATCAAAGTGTGAAATTAGTAATTTTAGTACTTTGTGTTATTATATAATTATATTTTAACTGAATATATAGATTTTGGATCTTTATTTGTAAATCAAAAAACAATAATTATTGAGATTTTAAACTATCATAAATTTTGTGTTTTTCTTGTACCTATATATAATAAACCTTTATATAATATAATCCATAATATATAGCAAATTTGTAAGGTATAGCACCATACGGGTTTGTGATTAATGTTTTTTGTTTTAAATTATGGTTAAATATAATATAATGTTTTTTAATATTGAAAATTATTTTCATTTATTAATTATTAATTAAAAAAATGACTACTATATTAACAAAATTTAATTTATTAAATCAAATTTCATTCAGATTTTTTTTTTTTAATATAATAATTTATCTTTTGTTTTAAATCTAAAATAAAAATACTACACTATCTTACCAAAATCTACCACTTTCTGTACACTTTATTCAGTTTACTTTACTATCACTTTACTTTGTCCAGTATCTGGACACTTTATTTTTATTATTTACTTATATTTGTTTCATATTTCACAGTATTTGATGATGGAGATATAACAAGTTTGAAAAGAACAGCATTATGTTTGAAAAGTAAAAAACATTTTGCAGCTAGTGCCACTTTGGACCAATTACCACTTACCCATCCAGAACATATTGGCATCACGCCTATACGCAATATACATGGTCGCAGGAGTCAAAAACATAAAAAAAGTTTATGGTAATTAAATATATTTTTTATTATTAATATGAATATTTATTGTTAATACGGTTATCTTGGCTTATGTTTGAATATATCATACTTTGTGTATAGCTGTAGTATTGTTCACCAAGTTCATAAGCTTCTTTGCACAGTCACACATCACCGAGTGATAGTCTTATATGAGCAATATTTGGCTAATATTACTGATATAGATATCAATCAGGATTTCTGACTAAATCTAATCTTTAGTTTTCTGTTTTTGGTTCATGCTAAAGATGACTACATAGTTGCTAAAATGTATTTATTTATTTTTGTGATTTTGGGTTTATAAAAATTTCAATAAAACTGACCTATAATGGATTTGATATAAAATAGTTTAAATATCTACTGCCATTTAGATATCACACACTAGGATTAGAATCTTAACAATCTGTTGTGTGCGTATTATAATTGACAATTTTCATTTATCGTATTATATGCTATGTGGCTTCAATATAATTACGTCGGTAGATAACATTTTTGTGTTGATAGAATACGACACCACTACTACAGAGTACACAGTGAGATCCCATTTATATAAAAATTATGAAATATTTTCATGTTTAGTGTTATCAAATTACTTTTGGCCGGTACATAAAAATAAATAATACCTATTTAAATTTTTAAAAAAATGATTATATTGCTTACTTATTAAGGCTAATAATAATAAATAAGTATAATTGTATAGAACACAAATTCAAATAAGAATATGTATCATTCATATAAGATAGTTAATGAATTGAAAATAGTAAATTATGAAAAAGTATTAATAATATATTATATAATAATATAAGGTTTAATTAAAATGTATTGAAACTTAATGTATTCGTTATTGTATTTGTATTAATTTTAGATTTAGTTATTTGAAGTGATTACAATGATATAAATTTCCATCAGATTTCATTATGAGTTAAAATAAAAAAAAAAAATGCATGTAACATATTACATTAATTAAAAACGTGTTTCTAATATTTTAAACATTTTAAAGAGAGTGAAATGAAAGTAATGAACTTAAAAGACATCCTTCAATGATGACTTTTTTGACAATTTAAACTGATTTGACTATTGATTTGGGTACAAAAAAGTGACAAAAGAAAAATCTAAAAATTAGGGTGTGAAATAGTTTACATTTTAAAATATAAATTTACTGTTGATGAGACATTCTTGAGTTTTTGATATAATTTAGTGACATATGTTCTAGATTTTCACACATAGTGAAATCTGTCTAAACATAATAGATTCTAATAGCGAATGAGATAAGTTGATATAACTGATTAACTTGCCAGAAGTTCTAGGTAAACAATCATATAACATTATTTCTCACCATGACCATAGTTACGTACTCGTAGAATACAATAATTCTTGATATTATTTTATTAGATTTTGTAAATACATTTATTATTACTTATTATTTTACAATTTTATCATACATTCATTATGGTTTTATTGGTTTTTGTGTAATATAGTGAAAGTGGGGATGAAGATATTGAAGAACTAGTAGAAAAAGATATGGGAAAAGTAATTTGTGCGGAATATCATGATAAAAAAAAAATTAAAAATAATTGGTTTCCTGGATTGATAGTTTCACCCAAAGCTCAAACTGCAATCAAAATTAATGTTAAGAAAGAATATGTTGTTCGTTCATTTAAAGATGGAAAATAGTAAGCATTGATTTTAAATTATTTTAATAATACTTTTAATGTACTTATTGATAAAATTTTTAATAAAGCTTTACAGTATTAAAATCTGAAGTAGTAACTCCATTTACCAAAGAAATTGGAGCTAAAGTAGAAAACCCTACACTCAAAACAGGTATATATTGAATTATAGTGTAGTACCTATTGTATAAAAATGATTAATAATTTTTTACATTGATTAGCTGTAGAAAAAGCCTTATTGTATCTTGATAAAGATGAACTTCCACCCCACTGGGATAGAGAATTATTATTTTGTGGTCAAAAAAATTGTACTGCTACAGATAGTGAAGGAATGTTATGTAGTGATGTAAGAATATTGTAATATAGTATTTATTCGTTCAATATATATATTTTTTTATACTTAATTTGACAATTAATTTATCATATTATTTTTAAGAATTCTGATGAAGAATCAATTGAAGAGAAAGATCACTTTGTTGCACAATTATTTAAATATATGGATGATAGAGGAACACCTATTAATCAAATTCCAGTGATTAATGGTCAAGATGTAGACTTATATAAATTATTTAAGGTAATTTAGTACATTTATTTTTAGTCTTAAAATTGTGCTGTACAGGAAAAATAATCACGCAATGAAAAATTAAGCAATTTGAATCTTCAAGAGTGGTTGTAATTATAATGCATCCTCAATCCCTAACATTTGTAGTTATTGTTTAAAAACTACCAGATTTGTATTTTTACTGTACCATGTTACTGAAAACATTTTTTAAATTACCAAACTAGGTTTCATCTGCTTTACATACTTTTTTCTACTTTCAATCAATATAAAAAAAAAAACCAAAATATGTCAAGTCTATAATATGCCCTACTCCTACTAATCCTTAATACTTTGCCTTCAAGAGCTTTCCTTTATTTTACAAGTCTATCATTCACTTCCTTAGGATTCTCTCTTACTAGCACCTATATCATCTTCAAATAGCATGTTCCATGGTCCATTAATAAGGAAAATAATTAAGGATTTAAAGCCGAACTCTGGTGTGCTCCTACTTTGACACTAAAATTCTCAATATCTCCACACAAATTTTTCACTCTTTTTCTACCAGACGCAACCTTCATTGATCGTCTTGTATAACAGGCATGAGAAAACCGTGGAAGTATTCTTAAAACCTCCTCCATAGAGCATAATTGGACTACATTTAGTAATAGGTTAATTTACTCTAATATTAGAAATGACAAAGTTGTAAATTTCCTATATTATCAGTTGGTTAGATGGAAGATAACAAATTTTGGTATTATGTTTTATTTGATCCGGTTTATGATATGAATTTAAAAATAGAAATAAATTTACTTATTATTTGCATAGAATCCGAGAACTTCTGAATATAAAATATTTAATTGTGACTGAGAAAGAAGATTATAAAAAAAAACATTATTTAATTAGGTCAATTCATTTAATTTACCATTATTGGTGTAACTAATTACATACATATTTTTTAGGTGGTTTTTAATTGTGGAGGGTTTAACAAAGTTAGTAAATCTAAGCAATGGAAAACTGTGGCCCAGAAAATGGGGTATGAACAATACATTTTTAGTGTTAAACAATCATACCAACAGTAAGTATAATAATTTATATAAAATTCAATATTTAACTAAATGAAATGAATTGTATTTGCAGTAATAAAATAAAATATTATATACATTATTTTAAAGGGAAAAAAGGAATGTATTAGTTTAATTTAAATAATTTTTTTATATTGTATTGTATTTATATATATCGTATAAGGGATATTCCATCAGAAATTAGACTTTAGTGGGTCTGGGACAAATTGGCTCAGCTATTTTGCACATGGATATTGGTGTTGCATATTATATACTATGTACTAATCTTTGTCAATGGGTAGGTAGTTAATAATATTATATGCAATTTATAATATTATAGTACTATACTATATTATGTTCTCTGATACTACCTGTATAGTGTTATTACATTTAACAATTACTAACTGGACTGTGTTATTTTAAAATTTAATGAAATGTGTGGGTGAATTACATAGTATCCTGAAATTTTTTTATTAATATTTAAATGCAAATTTAATTATCAAAGATATGATTATTATACCTTATTTTATAAATTGTTTAGGTAATTTAAAATTTCAACATTTATTAAATATTATGAAATCTGTGAAATAAAATATCTACCTATGTAATATTGTTATTTTCAGTTGTGGGATGTTAATGAAACCCCAAAACAGTATGATAATGATAACATCTTGAGTAGTAGGACAAAATATGTAAAAAAAAAAAAAAGCCATATTATATAAAAAAAATTTTAAAATCAAGTCTTTAGAACGAACACTTAAGTTAATATTTTTAAAACATACCGTATTATACTAATTATTTAAGTAGGTAATTCAAAATATTATTTTCTATTATTATACATATAATATTGGTATTTAGGAGAGTTAGAAGTTGCATATTATTTGGGGATCTAAATTTAAAAGAAAAAAAAAATTACACATATTTCTCATAATTTGATTTTAATTCTGTAAAATAATTTCTGTTCATTTTCTAGTAGGAATCAATTTTTTATATTTTAAAAAAATTTGAATAGTGTTTGTTTATGTTAAAATCGAAGTGCTAATACTAAAATCGATCAATTCTTAACTATGCTATTATGGAAATATTTATTAAATGAATCAGTTTTTTTAGGAATACAAGAAAGTTAAAATTAAAAATTTTAGAAATGAATATAGATAATAATTATTATTAAAATATCAAAAGTATTTCCACAATATTATAAAAAAAAGAAAAGTTCAGAGTATTAAAAAAAAATTAAAAGTAACAACTAGTTTCGACTGTAAATCATTATCAGATTACAAATTAATAAACATAATAATACATAGAATTAACTAATAATAAGAAAAATTAAAAATTAAAAATTTAAATTACTATTTTTATATAATTATTGTTATTATTATAGATATTTGCATGGTTTTGAAGATTTTTATCGGAAACTAGGTTGTACAATGTTAAGTCATCCTAGAGGTGTAAGATCACGTAGTAGATTTAGTCGTAGTATTATACGAGATATTGATAAAGCCCAGCCTGGTACATCATATACTACAACTGATAAAAATAAATCGTCTTCATCTGTAAAACAAGAAACAAACGAAAAAAAGGATAAAACAGATAATGATGTTTTTAGTGATCCACTAACGGTTATAAAAACACCCAAAATTACTGAAGCTGAAGAAAAGCTTTATTCTTATAAAAGTAATGATAAGAAAAAAGATGACAGTAATAATAGTGCATCACGTAACAAATCATCAGTCAAATGGGAACCTGATATTTTAGAAACAAAAGATTCTTCTAAAGATTCTAAAATTAAGAAAGAAATGTTAATAAAAGAAGAAAATGATGAAATGGAAGTAGATGATGTAAATAATGAAAAGAAAAAATATTCAAGAAATTTATTTGGAAAATCTATGAGAAAAACTACTAAAAAGGAAAAGAATATAAAATTAAAAACAGCGGATGTTGGCTTATCAGGCATAAGAAAAAAGAGATCTATTAAAGAACATATTAAGAAATTTGTTCAAGTGATGACTCCATTCAAAAAATCAAAAAGAGGCACATCCAATAAAGAAACTCAACAAGAGAGTGTAAATAAAACTAAACCAGAAGAAGATATACCAAAAGTAATATTTTTTCACTATATTATTAATTTAATTAAGAGATGCATTGGTTATTTTAACATTACCACATTCAAAAATTATGTTATATCCAAAATATGCACATTATCTAGCTAGTACCTATCTCTATATAAATCTTTTACTTCTTCCACACTTATTAGGAGTCATTTACCCTAGTTCTCAGCCTTCATTTTTTTTCATGACTTCTTTATATATTCTTCTCTAATATGGCATTAACTTGTTGCTTCTTTATCTTCTCCACTCATAATATACTCATATCACTTCTGCCTATTTTCTTATATTGAATCTTATAAATTATTTTAATTATAATTAGAATGGGAAATTATTTAATATAATCATAGACATGCACTGAATTTTGTGTCAGGTCCTGCAAAAATTCTACCCAGCACTATATACCTAGTATAGTAAGTAGTCCAATTTTTATTTATCATAATGGCAGTCGTATATAAGCATAAATAAATATAAACAGGATCACATATTTCAGTCTTAAACTTCAATATTTATTTTGAAAATTTATATTTCATTTTTAAAGAATTGTGGGTGGAAGGGATATTTTTCCTTTGATATTCTTATTTTTCAAAAAAAAAAAAAAAAAAAAAACATTTAAAAAAGAACTGTATAGTCACTTATTTTTAAAATTGAGAATAATTTTCAGGTGCAGCAAAAACACTATTTGCCTATTCACCCATACTTACGTCTATGAATAAAATTATTTAATACATGGTATAAAATATTATGTTAAATTCACAAGTATTTATGTTAAGAGAACACATTAGCATTTGTGGTCTCTGTCTATCTAACAGAAAATAAAACAAAATAACACTTTGTAAAATGTAAATTGTGAAGTTTTAGTTGAATTGAGTTTAAGTAATTTAAGCATATTAACAAATTTGAATCAAGTTTTTTTGTAAAGCAACTATTTCATATCCTATTTGTATAGAATAATATCACTTGACAAGTAAAGTTGATGGCTAAAATTAATAATAAAATAAAAACACAACAATAACTTGTTCGTTAAATAATATTTTACAAAAAAAGCTATTGAAAATAGTGTCTAATAGTGCTATTGAAAATAAGTGCCATTGAAAATATTTCTCTTTAAATTTGGTAATAAGTGTTTAATTCTTAAATGTATTGTAAAGATCACAATTGTAATATTCCTAAAATAATTTTACTTTATTGACTGTTAAATAGACAGAGACAACCATTGATGGTGTATTGTCTATTTATTAATAGAAATATACATAACAATAATGATGATCATTATTATTATATTTACATATTATTTGTGCATTATATGTAAAATACAATGTAATTTTAGAGTTAAAATATTATTCTGTTATCTATTATCAATTTGATAGAGAGCAAAATTTTGGAGAGAATTAAATTTGAGTTTTTTAATTGGTGTATTAAAAATCAGTTATTAAGTTAAAAATTAAAAATTAAAAACAAATAATTTTTTTAAATTAATAAATTTAAAAAACTAAATTAAATTTGCTCCAAAATGTCTTTTATTGATTTGATAATCAGAGTTTTTATTCTAAACATTCTTAAACACTTAATAAACCCTTTTTAATGGTTTTTGCGTAAATATGTTTTTTTTTTTAACAAATATTGTGTTTACACAATAGAAAGAAAGCCGAGTTATTAATTACTTTTAAAATGTATTTAATTATTTCTTGAAGTTTCTTAAAAATTACTTATAGAAACCCATAAAACTGAGTATAATACTTTTAATGATTATGTACTTGTAAAATTACAGCTGACACGGTCCAAGTCTAAAGAAGAGTTACCTAGTAAATTAAGAAGAATGTCTGTATTAATTGATAATACAGAAAGTTCTGTTATAATACAACCTACTCCAAGTGGATTAAATGTAGAAAACCAAAATAAACCTAAAAAGTCAGAAGATGAAAAAAAGAAAAAAATTACTCGAAAAAAAAAAGATGAAAAAAATGAAAATAAAGTAGCATTAAATGATGTAATTTTAACACCAGTGTAAGCTAATAAAATAATTTTATAAATCAAATAAAATACTATTTATTTAATAATAATTTGTTATTTTGATTAATTTAGAAGTCATGAAATTGATACTCCAGTAAAGGATTCACAAATAGTTTATGGAACTGATTTGGTTGTTTATTATGGAGATAAACACACTACAACTTACGATGCTAAGGTAATTTAATTAAATAATTTAATGAGAGTGTAATTGTATATATTTATGAGTTATAATTTTTTCTTATGTTATTTGTTAAATATTATCAATAATAGTATATAATATACTACAAAAAAGGCATGTTTTAAATATGAGTAGCAGTTTGGAAATATGAAATGGGTTGGGTGGTAGGGGTTAACAGGGATATATAGTTTGTAAAAGCACTGTTTTATTTCCAATATTTGGTAATTGGAAATCCATTCAATTTTCCTAATTAAACCTAATAAGTTGTTTATTTTAATATTAATAAGTTTTTATTTGAGATTTCTATATGAACTTAATTCTTATATCCCCTAGTATAAGTCTAGTTATAAGAGAAATTGTTAATTTTATAATAAATTCTTACCCTATAATTAATCGTTTACAATCTAATTTTTTTCAATAAATTTAATTTATAGTTAAATAAGAGGGTAAGAATTCAGACAATTGTTACTAGAAATTAGTTTGGGTTTATGTCTGAGAGGTCAACAATGGATCCAATATTTTGTGCAAGACAGATTGTAGAGAAGTACAATGAAAGAAAAGGAAATTGTTTATTAATTTTATTTATTGATCTAGAGAAGACTTATGATAGAGTTTCTAGGGAGATCTTGAAGTAGACATTAATGAAGAAAGGAAATAAAAATTATGCGAATGTAATTGAAAATATATATGAAGGGGTAAGAGTATAAGAGTGAGGAGTCTGTGTTGAGAAACTCAGGATTTTAGGGTCAGAGTGGAAGTGCACTAGGGTTTAAATTTGAGTCCTTATTTATTTTTCCTGCTAATGGATGAAATAACAAAGGATATACAGGGTGAGGTACTATGCACTATGGTGCATGCTGTTTGCAGATGATATAGTACTGATAGGAAAGAGTCCTGAGGAAGTGAATGGTAAATATAAAGAGTGGAGGGAAGTTATTGGAAGTAAAGAACCTAAGAATAAGTAGAAGTAAAACAGAATATAGAATATGATTTTGGTGAAAAGGAACATACGAGAGAATAGGGAAAGATTAAAAATAAAATTGAGTGAGGATGTAGTGAGAGAGGTTTGAAGGATTCAAGTATTTAGAGTCAGTTGTACAAAAAGATAGGAGTTTTTAAGAGGATATGAAATACAGAATTAAGTGTGGATGGATGATTTGGAGAGAAGCTTAAGGTATTTTGTATGACAAAAGAATCCCTATTAGTTTAATAGGTAAATTTTAAATTTTAAATTTGATATATGAAACAGAATGTTGAGCAGTAGATAGGAAGATAAAACAGAGAATGAGTTTAGCACAGATGAGAATGTTAACATGGATGAAACTAGAAAAAATAAAATAAGGAATGAGTATATAGGAGAAGTAGCTTCGATAGTTGACAAAATGAGGGAGAATTGATTAAAAAGTTGATGGCAAGTTATTTGAGGAACGTAAAGGAAGATGTGGGAGTTAGAGTTAAGTGAAAGTGTAGGACGAGTGGCCAGCCCCAAATAGTTGGGAGAGAAGGAGAAGAAGACTAACATTGTTATTGAAATAATATTAACATAGTAGAAGTAATTAGTAATTTCTAAGTTGAAAAAAAGTATAGAAACTTAATGGATATGTCATTGAAAATACCTAAAAATATCATAGAATTCTTAAGCTCCTGATGTAAATGTATCAAAAATCTTCATTATATCTTTGTCTCGTAGGATGTTTTGAGTCTTAATTCAAATACAATGAACTTAGACAACTTTTAATTTAGAATACTGTAGCCACTTAAGGTTAATTAAATGTTTTTTTTTTTTAGGTTCTTAACATCCTTTATGAAGATGGAAAAACAAAATATCTTGTACATTATAAAGGATGGAACTCACGTTATGATGAATGGATAGATTGTACACGTATTGCATTAATATGTCCTGAACCAGAACCTGAACTTGATAATGATGCAGATTCATCAAAAAGTGAAGTATGAATAAAATTGGATAAAAATTATTAATTTTTTTAAAATATTTCATAATTTATATTTGTATAGTTCTAAATATATTCCTTTCTTATTTAAGTTTGAGTTAACTTTACATTTTCAATATTTTGATTTTAATATTACGTAGTTATTAATATGTCACCTACCATTAGTTGTTAATGATTTAAAAGAATATTAAAAATTTATTTGATAACAAGAATTAATAATTAAGGAGTCAAACATAATAATAATAATAATAATAAAATACTTTGTAAGATTTTAAAACAATATAACAAAAAAAAAAAAGATACCTATATACAATACAAAAACAATTCGAATTTTTTTTCAATTTATTGTTTAGTCCAGGGTTGCCACATACCTGGAAAACAGGGAAAGTTAGGGGATTCTATTGAAAGTCAGGAAAACTGAATTGTCAGGGATTTTAAAAAAGAGAAGTTGTAATTTTTGTATTGTACATAATACAAATTAATAATAAAAAATGTATGTAATTTTAGATCCTGAGTGGAACAAGGAAGTTATAGTTTTACAATGATGTTTATTTTTTTTTTTATATAATACCAGTTCTTTATTTTACTAAAATTTCTTTTAAGCGCTCAACATTACTAGTCAAATTAGGATTATTAATTTAAGTAAGGTTTTTTTTATGAACTAACAATCTTATATTATATTAAATAATGAACTCCGAAACCAATTTTTCCTTGAAAAAAACAGTATTATTTATTATTTAATTCCCTGCCCATTTTCGTGTTTGCTTGCAGGGATTACCTTTACCGTTTTCAAACTATTTTCCGGTTATTTTGAGATTTTTACGTGTTTCATTCCTCTGTGCTTTCATCTTTTCTTTGAGCTTTTGAAGCGGGGAAGAAAAACATATTTCCAAACTCTCGACTTTTTATTATTATCCAACATTTTTCTGCGCTGCAGTGTTATCGTCTCAAACTTTCAAAATTAAATTTAATGACTAACGCCGCAAACGTTGGATTCTTGTTTCCCAGACGTCTTAATGCTCGACTGAATGTTTTTTTGTTTACCAATTGTCCTCGTCCGACCGTAGTTTTGAATATATGTAGGTATATATTTGTAAATATACCTACGGTGTCGTCCGTTATCTGAATAGTTTAATTTGACTATTGTATCATCTATCATGTAGCTCAGTTATAACAGGTATGAACTTCTAATACTGGTACGCTGGTTTGAATCCCATTTAGCCGATCCAATTTTTTATTTGATATCCAAAATTGTAATATATTTTCTTATCATTTTTTTTTGTTTGTTTGAATTAATAGATATTTAAAATATTATTATATTATATACCCGAAGTTACAATATTATACACTTTTATTTTGAGTATATGTATTTCAACAATTAAGTTGTCATTCTTTAGTGCGTACCAAAAACTGACCTTAAAGGTTAGTGTATAATATTGTGATTTCGGGTATATAAAATAATAATATTATAAATAGTCACAAGTACTCATGTATATATATATTAATATAATAAGTATTTAATTAAATTATGCGTTAAATGATACCCTGTGACGAGTCCGTATTTAAGTCTGACCTACCGATTCATTGAGTAGCTACGTATCTATACTATAGTTTTTATATCTTATAGTAATGAATTTAAAATCGCCGGACTTCCATAGTATTTTTCACAAATTGAATTAAATTTATATTGATACAAATTTAGGCAAACTTTTAATTGAATTTTCAAACATCATCTGATAAAAATGACAATAATTATATAATAATTCGAGAACGACGAAAAGTCCGAGTGACTTTTATGTGTGGAGTAGGTACCTACTACATTTTATTTAATAAATGTATTTCAAATTGTCAGACTTATATTAATTAATATTTTTTTTTAATTTTGATTGAATTTGTATGATGTGTAGGTGTGTTGTGTAAAACTTGTTACATTCAGGCAAGAATCGAACAAAGCGAGGTTCGAGTTCTTATAAGTATTCGAGAATTTTAGTAAGTTTGATAGATTTTCGGGTTACTTTGATATTTTGTCAACCTATTTGCCAGAAATATTTTAGGGATGAATGATTATCTGACGATAATCTTAACGATTATAGTTTCCGCCTTAGGCAGAATATTTTTAAAATGAATTAATTAACAATATTATTTCCAATAAAATATATAAACTAAAGTATACAAATTGCACTCAAAAGTAATTCTACTAATGAGATGTTGTACTCAAAAAGTTACGCTTGGTGTCAAATTCAAGGTTTCAGGCTCAAAAGGTGTTGGAACTTACAAGTAGTCTAACTTAAAAGGAGTTGCACTTACAAGGAATTGTACAACGTAGGTGTTGCACTCAAGCTAATTCCATATTAAAATATTAAAGTAATATGTAGTTTTAAGTTTGTAGTGTCTAATAAATAAAAAAATTTGGAAAAAGTTCTAGGTAAGACAAAGAAATTTGAAAGTCGGGGAATTTCAAATTTCATTTTTTGTGGCAATCTTGTTTATCTTAAATAGAGTAAATTAAACAATGTTATTTTTAGCAAAAAAATGCTGACTTGAAAAAATTAACAAGAAGGTCGGTTACTCCAAGCACGTCGTATCCACATCGAAAAAAATCTCCTATCAATAGTGCTCGACCTACTAGAACATGTACTCTAAATGATCGGCCATTATCATCAATTGGTAAATATACATTGCAAGGTATTATAATATATTTATTAATTTATATTATTTTTTTGTATTTCATTTAATAAACATTTTCCACGTAATATTATTCATTTTTTACCTTAAGAGGATGCCCCACACCAATAAATTTTCAATAAAAAACTCACATTAGTATTACACATTTTTATTTACTTATAAATATGTTAGAAATACAAAACAAAAAACAAATGTGGCTAACAACATTATTTAGCATCATATTTGACTGATTTTTGTTTTATATATTTTATGAATTGTTAAAAAATCTATTTTTTTGAATTTTTAAACAACAGTCTATGTTAAAATTATTCAATATTACAATAAACAGCTTATTAATGTTGTTAGCTATCATTTGTTTTTTTGTTTAATCTTTCTATATTTTCAAGCTAATAAAAATGAGAATGTGTAAATATGTTTTTTTAGCAAATATTGTGAAAGTATTTTCAAATATTTTTTAATTGTTGTATTTTCACTTTTTTTTTTTAAATTTCATGAAAATTCTTTTACAAAACCCCTTGAATGTTAGGTATCCTCTTAAATAAATAAATAAATTAATTGAAATCAAACTAAATATTCCTCAATTATTTAATTAATTTATTTATTATAATTATTCCTATATGACTAAATTATTCTACCATTAGTGTTATCAATCTAAAAAAGTGTGATCTATTTTATATTATGTTAATTTAATAATATATGAAAAAAAAATTATCAAGTCCCGAGTATAATATATTTATTCACTCTTATATTGTAGATAATTCGGACTCAGAAAGTGAATATTCGGGAAATTTGGGATTAGCAAAGCAGTATAATAAAAAGAATCAACAAGCATTAAAAAATATTAAATCTGAAAATGACATTGTTTCAAAAACAGATATAGATACTGATAATCAGAAAAAGATATATCCCAAAACATATCCTAGTAAGGAAGTACTTTTGCAAAGGAGTGTTCCTAAAAAACCAAAATCATGTGTGTTTAAAGTTCACAGTACTAAATCTGAAGAAATAGACATTTGTGAACAAGTAACTCTTAAATCACCATTTGATTTTAGTTTTGAAATGTCACCACATTCTGATAGTAAAACGTCAGATTTGAATAATGAAAATGCGGAAACACCAAAAGAAAGTGAAAATGTTAATGATGTTCAAAATGAACCAAAAATAGTTCCGATTCATTACTTATCACCTAGCGAAAAATCTGAAATAAATGATCCACAACAATCAATATCTGAAACCTTAAGCTATTGTGATGAAAAAATTGAAATTAATAAGGAGTCCGCCATATTTCCATCTAAAAAAACCGATATTGTTTATTATCAGTCAACCTCTGAAGAAGATGATGACGATATTAAATTAATAATAACGAAAATAGAAAATGAAAATATCTCTTTGCCATTAGATGATAAACTTGACAAGTCCAAAATATCTGGTACAGATTTTGATCTTAATAAAATAAGATCAGAAATGAAAGGCCTCATGCCCACTTCTACAAATAATACAGATCTCATTCTTAATACTGAATCATCAATCATGTTGGATCATGAAGGTAAAACTGAAAATCCAAAAACTATTGAACCAGTCACAGAAGACGTTTATGAATTTAAAGATTCTGAGCCATGCCATTTTGAAACCATTCCTTCTGTTATTGAAGAAAAACATCGTAGAATTATTAAACATGTCGATTCACCAAAATCATGTATTTCAGAGAAATCTATTGAATTACCACATGTCATTGAATCTATTGCACAAGATGAACAAAATGAATCCTTAGATCCACCTAAGCTTAATAGCAATAGTCCACATTTGTTTGATGATATCATTCAGAAAGATATAAAAGAAGCCAGTTATCAAGAACATTCAGTTATTACAAACAAAATAGAAAATTCTATTTCTCACATACAATTAGATAATGAATCTAATATTTCTAAAAATGTAATAATAAGTGGTGTAATAAACAATCCTATACACATAAATAAAATTGATGAAAATCAAATTTGTCAAATTGAGGTTGATGAATCTGAAAAAAATGAAGTGTTAGATTTATGCATGAAACCTCCCGAATCACCACCTAACAATATTTTTAGTATGCCTAATTCCAATGAAGCCACCAATAACATGGTAGTAGAAGATGAAGAATATGAAGACGACGATGAGTCGAAATTAGTGATTGCTGAAAATGATAAAATTGATAATGAGTTTCAAATGGATACCAACTTAGTGGTTTGTGTCGAAGAACCTAATTCTTTCAATGGTAAAAATGAAGATATACAAATACAATCCTTGCCACCTTTGCCACCAAGTATACATCAACTACCTAATTCAGGATGCGAGTTCCAAAGTTCATATGAAATAAAAAGAGATATTGATATACCAAAAGAAAGTGATGATGAAAGTACAACCTCATGTAGTGAAAGCATACAAAATGATCTTATTCATAATTATCAAATGTATTCACATTTTGAAAATGAATCTATGAAAACAAAATCTTATCAATCTTATATCGATAATGACGACAGTACTAAATCAGGATTTGAATTTGATTCATGCTCAAAATCACCAACGACCGAAAATACAGAAAATGTTCAATCTGCTATTCAATTTTCCATTCATGAATCAATGAATAAGTCACAAGAATATAGCTATGAAAGGAAAAAAGACAGTACTAAAATTCTTCCAGAATTACAATGTAGAGAAGAAATAGTAGATGAAGAAACTCTTAACAATGCTTTAGTTATAGAGTATAATCGTACAAATTTAGAATATGATATTCATAAGCATAATGCTAATAAAGGTTTCTTTGATTCAATACACCAACCAAGTTCTAGCAAAGATAGTTTCTATGAAACTGACAATTCTAATGATACAAAAAATAGTTTCTTTGAAGCTAGACAAGCTAATTTATTCAAAAGTGTAATTTTTGATGGAAATGCACCTAGTACTAGCAGAAGTGATATATTTGATGATAACAATCCTAGTAGCATTACAAGTAAAAATAATTTTTATGAAAATCCTGTACCTACAACAAGTAATAATAGTTATAGTCCTGAATCTGATGTAAATAATGTACTATTTTGTGAAGAAACTATTCCTGGTAGTCCTACTGGTACTTTAGATGACCAATTTGATCAAGAAGAAAAAAAAAATATGGCACAAACTCTTGATGAAGAGAGAGAAGCTGCTTCAGCTATGTATGCTATGAATCGATCTTTTCGTAGACCAATGATCACTTTGATGGGTGCAACAGAAGAAGAAATGGAAAAATATACTAATATTATTCAAAAGTAAGTTTAGTTTACATTATTATTTATTCAAATATTCTATTTTACAATGTACTGATTTTTTTTAAATAACCGTGTTTCCACAATTCCTCACTATATGAAATAATTTGGAATCTGCTCACAAGCATATATTATTACCTACTCTTTGATAATACATATGAATAAAAAATTATATAATAAAAATATTAAAAATTTTAATTCTAAGGAAATTTCATGATTTTAAAAATATAATTTTATGAACATTTTTACATATAAACTAAAATAAACTACCTATAATAAAATTAATTTTTAGATAATGAATTTATGTTGTGTGAATAGATTGCAAAGTGATTTAATGTTAGTCCATTGTATAATCATTTAATTTTTCATCAACACATTGGAGATACATACCGTGTCTAACACGAGCTGTATTTTATTTATTAGAAACTGCACTATTTTTTACAGAATTACTATGTTTGGAACGAGTGTTGTTTAACACTGTAAAGATTTTTATCTCAAATTGACGATTAGAGCACTTAACAAGATATTACTGTTAAGTTGTGATTGTATTGATGTAATATTACAGAAACGCTTTGTATCAATCCATATATCAATTGAAAACATAAAAACAAACTGAAACTATGATTTCTCGATTAAATTGAATATTATAATATGTAAAAAATACAGGTACAAAATCTATTAATTATACAGGTAATTCGTGGGTTTATATAGTTTATTCAAAAAATTATCAATGATCGCTGTTTATGCGCACATAATATTTATCTTATAATAAATAAGTTATAATTATAATTATGAAGAAAAAATTATATCAAAAGTATTGAAAAATATGTTTGAAAACTTTTTTCCTCCTTAAAAATGTCATGTCATTTATTTTTTAATTTTATATTATATTTAGACTTATTTTAAAATCGATAATTTGAGATTTCCACAGTAATCAAATTGGATTATTGTTAAAAGCCACACAAAAATTGGTAGGAATCATTCATCCAGGCATATTTATAGTTATTCCATAACTTGATTAAATCCATCTCTTAGAAATTTAATTTATTTAAAAAAATAGGCTCACAAAAAATGTTGAATTTCAAACTCTCAGTCAGATTATAAGGTTTTTTCAAATTTACAGAAAAAATGTTAAGCTTTATCAACTAGTGTCCATGCAAATTATATTTTTAAAATTGAAAGTAATATCAATATTAATTTTAAATTGTTTTGAAATTATGTTAGTATTTTAGATCAAATCGCTCTTTGTTTTTTTTTTTCTGATATTACTGCAAATAACGTAATTAATATTACTAATTTATTTGCTAATTATTTTTCTTTAGTTTATGATACTGATTATTAATTTTGATTTAAATTATTCACCAGATACATATTTACAGAATTTTTTTTTTAACGGTTGTATCATATCTGAAAATGAAATTATTGATTTTTTTGGTTCATAAAGTGACAAATTTAGTGCTGGTTCTGATGGTATCCTACCTATATTTTTGAAAATATGTCATTATATTCTAGCCAAACCATTACATTATTTATTCCATTTATCCCTCAGCTGGAGTTTTTCCCCAATTCTAAAAAAAATTCTCCTATTCATAAATCGGGTAGCAAAAATAATGTCAGAAATTATAGGCTAGTCTCTATTAGTTATCTAGTTTCTATATTATCAATTTTACCTAAAATTTTCCTAACCTATTATCTAAAACTATTAGTTTGAAAGCATAGATTCTTACTTAAACATTCCATCCAAACTAATTTATTAGTTAATAAATATTTTCTTATCAATAGTATTGATCAAAGTTTTCAGGTTTATGCAATATATACCGATTTTCAAAAGGCTTTCGATAAAGTCAATTATTCCTTATTGTTTCTTCATAAAAAATTTTTATATTCAACTTTTACATTATGATCTTAATTATTAATATTTATATTATTAATCCATATTAATATGGAAATATTGTCCATTGTCCTATCTCTAGACACTCATTCCATTTAGTTCATGATTTTATCAGCCTTGATTTCCATCCGGTGTGATCTATTGAATTTAATGTTTATTAATATTTTAAATGATTTGGTCCACTGACCATAAATTTTAAATTTAATTGGGTTCAAAATCCGTAGTAAAATTACTGATTTGTTTTATATGCCTAAATATAAAACATATTGTGGTAAAAATTAATTTTGTTCAAGAGCTCTTTTAAACGCCAATAAAATCTCCGTAACTTTAGACTTTTTTTGTTTTTCCTCGTCATGTTTTTAAAGCTAAAACTTTATTATAATTAAAACATGAAACATAATTTATTTTATTTTTATATTGTATTAGGTAGTTATTTTTTGTTTGGTAATATGCCTATCTATTAATTTCAATGCCAATAATTTGTTTGATATTGTAATGTTTTGTTAAAGGGCTTACGCCTGTTGATTATATATAAAAAAAGTAAATAAATATAAAAGCCACATTAAACACAGCACTCGTTTCCAATGTGTATTTACCTATTTATTTTTCTTATATTATTAATTTTACTGTTACTAAAATATTATTCTACATTATTATTATAAATCCATTATTTAAAATGTTTAAAAGTTAAAAGGTATAATTAATTTAATTTTCTAATGTCCCCCTTTGAAATTCAATCCTTGCTTTCCCACTGAAAATATTGCCTGCCATCTTAGCTTATAACAAATAAATATAATTAAATATAATATACACTATAATGGTATTTTTCTCTCTTTTATATGTTTAGGTGTATTCGTTTTATTCATAATATAATGTATTGTTTATTCAATTGTGTAAATATTTTTATAATATATTTAATTAATTATGTTCAATTTTAAAAATGAACCGGCTAACAGATTCTATAACAAAATAAATTAAAATTCCTGTTTAATATTATTGTTTTTGTAATTATATTTATTTACCATGACTATATATAAATTACATTTACAGTATTAAATTTTTTATAGTGATGGAATACTTGACCAAAGACATTTACAGTTCTTAGCTGAAATTTCTAGTAGAAATCTGGGTTTAAATATAAATGAACCATCAGTCACTGAACCATCATCAGAATTAGATTCAAAACCAATTGTTGAGCGTAAGTGTACACATATATATTTAAATTATGTATTATATATTAATTATTGTGATTATTAAATGTATTTATAGAAGTATCAAAGTCACCAGAAAAACCACAAGCAAAACGTAAGAATAGTAATTATGAACATCCAACATCAAAACGCACTAAAATATCTGCTACTACTTCTCCTGTAGCTGGTTAGTTGTTTAAAAAATTAATTCTCCAACTTGAATTTGATATTCATTTATTAACTTTAGTTAGTAATTACAAGTGACAAAACTTAAATGTTATAAGACGGGCAATTTTTTTTATTGAAATATAATAATAAATAAATAACTAAAATATATAATCATAACTATATATAAAATAATAATAACAAAAACTAGTCAGTAGAGGGTGGAAACATTTCACTCATTGAATATAATACATTTTTGAACGGAGCTGTTATAAATAATAATTAAATCTATAATTATTAATTAATAACTAGGACCTGTATTTATATGAATTAACACGGCCTTTGAAGAGGACGCCATACCCGCATTTGTTATCTCTGTCTATCTAACAGATAATATAGCAAAATTACACTATGCAGAATTTAAATTTTGGCATTTAGGTTTAAATTTAAAGTATTAACACCTATTATAAAACTTGAAGAAAGGAATATTTTTGAGTGATCCTCATGGGCTTTTTGTAAAATATCAAAAACTAAAAATGGCATAACTATTTTTTCAGACAATATTTTACAAAAAGCCCATGAGGTTTAAAATTTAACCAAAACACCATAATTTCAATTTAAATAATTTAATTTTGCTATATTCCTAATTAGATGAATGAGGACAGAAAATGTGAGTATAGGATTTTCTTAATAGTCCAAAAAGTAGCTAGATAATAATCAATAGATCTGATATAAAGTTTTATTTAACATATTTTGTCGTTTTTTGACATGTACTGTATTTTACGATTATTCACTCCATATATAATAAATGCATATTATTATATTGGTCATATACACGAAGCTTGTTCATCATACCCATAGAATACCTACGTATTACATACCCATGTGTTTTGCCCACATATACCTATGGCTTTTAACAAATATATTAACAAAATAAATATGTGCGTATGATAGGCATAGATGTGAAATGTATTTCAAAAAATTTGTTTTCTTGCTTTTGCATATTATAAATGCACTTTTCTACTTGTATACTTTTTGCATACTTTTTGGAATGCTTTTAGTTTAAGTGTGTTGTTACATGTAGGCCAAGTAGATATATATTTTCGTGAAAAGTACTTTATTCGTTTTTCTGCATTTGCTTATAAGTGATATGTTATTTGTTAGAAAAATTTTTTGAAAATCTAATATTTTTTTACACAGTTTTTTTTAAAGGAAATATTTCTACAAAATAAGAATATAAATACATATTTCTATGATTTTTATTTTTTGACTGTATAAATTCATTATTAATAACATTTTTTCTTTATAATTGGTAGTTTTTCTTTGCACTTAAGAAGATGCCACACTTATTCAAAATACGGCGAGAAAACAACTTCACACATTTCCAATGCTAGAGATTGTAGAATAATTATTTTGGTACTGAAAAAAAAAACTAAAACTTAAACTTAAACTATGATGGTATACCAGCTTATTAAATTTTATTTGAAATTATAGTTTATATACAATTTTGAAAATAAGATTTTTTTATGTTTTTCAACAGAACATGATAAAATTGATTAATCGCAAAACGCTGGCATACAATCATAGTTTATGTTATCATTTTTCTACTAGTACCAAAATCATTGACTTATGATAATTAAACAACATGTACTATTAAAATTGCGAAAACATTTTTTATGTTTTTTTAAAAAAATATTGTGATTACACAC
Source organism: Pemphigus obesinymphae (assembly GCA_025469235.1). Taxonomy (NCBI): domain Eukaryota; kingdom Metazoa; phylum Arthropoda; class Insecta; order Hemiptera; family Aphididae; genus Pemphigus; species Pemphigus obesinymphae. Next base: position 138,528 of record JAIPRL010000407.1, read on the forward strand.
AATAATAAAAAGTGGTACTAACATGGGAATATTTTTTAAATATATTGAAAAAAATTTTAATTGGGGGATTTTTATTTTTCCAAAAAAATTTCTATATAAAACCCCTTAAAAAAATGGGTGTGTGTGGCATCCTCTTAAAAGATTATATTTTTTTTAAACTATTTTAATTGTTTAATGTACATATATTTTTAATATAGGCCGTCAGGATGTGTGATTTTATGACATATTATATGACTTGTTTTTAAACAAGAAAATATTTTAGAAATAATTTACCAAGAATAATTTTACGGCTACCAACATTTTTCTTTTTATAAGTAATATATTATTTTCACAAAATAAAAAAATCCAAATTTTTGAGTTGTGAGAAAACAGCTAAGAAAAAATGACCTCTTTAAAATACCAACTGGATCGAATTTGCTATCAAAAAAGCTCTTTTATTCAACACCTTTTACCTGAAACAGTATACAAAAACATAAAAAGAAACATCATTGTAAAATCAATACATTTCTTGTTTTGTTCAGAATCTAAAATAATATAACTTTTATTGACAATATTAACTTCGACATATTTAATATGCATATAGACGGCATGAGTGTCACCAATTATACCTTAGTCTAATATATATCTCATATTAAAAAAAAAAAGCCAAATCATATATTTACTATCAGTCACACTGGTATATCTCATTGTATCATAATATATTTTGTGAATTATTAACTCGGATATTTTATTATGTTTGTTTACAGATGATAACATTGAAAAAGTATTTGACGTAAAAATTCCTATACCTTTAAAAGATGGTAAACCATTAATAACATTTAGTAAGTATAAAATATATAGGTATTCATATTTATATAACGTTGCATTCACTTATAGTGGTAAATTGGAAAAGTGGCCTGTGTGCCCCCGACACTCTTGTACCATAACTTTTCTAGCGCACGTTTGTTATCAAACTTAACTGGCACATATTATGTTATTGTAATTATAAAATGTGTCAATATTGTTTTTAACCACTGACACGTTTAGCCTATATGAGTCACATCAGTCATGAGCCACTTTTTAGTCTATGACTAGAGAAATCGTTCTTTTTATAAAGTGGACTTTCACTTCATGAAATGTGTTCATATCATGAATGTGAAGTTTTTTCATTATATGGACATTGTTATTAATTTCATGAAAGAGATACACTTCATGAATTTGTTAAACAATTTTTTTTTAAATATATCTATCATTAAATATTTAGTGTGGTATGTATATACAGTATATTTACTATTATACTCGTAAACAAATGTGACATGGACAAAATTGATAAAAACTAATTTTGTTTATTATTAATATTTAAGTACTTGTGGATAATTTATTTCAAATAAAATAAAACCCAAATCCACAAAAATTTAACTTTTTATTATAAGCAAATACAGTATTTCGGCAACAACGTTTGCAACAAATTTTTTTTTTATCTTTGTAGTGTATCTATTTTGATTTGTATCTGAATAAAATTGATTTATTCTTATATGTATTTAATTTGGTACCTATATCTATTATCTTATGTAATATAATTATCTTAAATAGCAGAATGTTTGAACTTGTTCTATGGCTTTTTGATATACAGATAATTTTTTTATCACGTTTGTCAACTCTCATTATTTTCACCTTTTTAATATTTATTTTCCCTCAAAATTATCGACAAATTTGCTATCAAATAATTTAATTTGTGTTCATTTTCTATTATTATTGCTATGTCATCTGCAAATCTAAAGCATTACATCTGTTTACCGTAGTTCTTAATTGAAATTTTAAATAAAGTTATAAACAAGAAATGTGACAAATAGCATTATTTTTGAAACATTATTTGTGTTTTTGATTTCTATTTATGCGTTTTAATACTATAAATTAAGAAATTTCACTTTATCTCTTCAATATATGCCTATATCCTTCATTCTTTGAAATGAACATTTCCAATTTATGTTAACTAACGTTTTCTGAATTTCTACGAACACAACATGTGATCATATTTCCAATAGTAAGTAGCAAGTAGTGCTTCTCTAGTTTCACTTCCTGATATAAAAGTCATCCTCAATACTATTTTCCAATTATTTTTATTATATTTATCAGTGTCATATAATGTCCTATAGTTAGCATTCTGTAATTTTTTTTTCCTTGGAAATCTTGACTAATTAATAAAATTGTTGTTATTTGGAATTTCCCCTATGTTTTGAATCTTATTATAAATAATTTATTTTACCTCGTCATCAACACTTTAATTATTCGCTAGATTTGATCCGATTCTTCTGCCTTCTTCTTTTTAAGTTGTTTCAAAGCGATATCAAACTCGCTTTCTAATTGGTGATGCTTTAAAATTCACTTCAACATCATATTCTTTTCCAATGTAATCGTCTTCATTTATTATATATTCTTCTCTATATATCTTTTCCAAATATTGCTTTCATCATTTACTGATATCTTCTGCGCCCATTAATAATTTTTAGTGATGTTATGAACCCAGATTTTTGAGGTTGAACCCGAACCGAACCAAACTATTCAATTTAAATATCGAACCCGAACCGAACTTCAAAAAAATTAAAAACAATTTAGCACTTAATTGATTTAAAAGTTGGCAACTGAAAAGCTTCTTTTTTCCCAAAAAAATTATTGTCAAAATACTAAATACTTATATATAAATTTACCAAGTGGCAGTGTATTATCAATAAGACGACAAAACAATCTATTTTTGTATCATACCTTGAATATTGGTATACGAATTACAATGAATGTATATTTTCTACATATCCCGCTTCCAACGCCGAAAACTCATCAGAATAATCAGTGACAATTGTAATTTAAAGTATTTTAAATATTTATAAACATCGCTCTATATTTATAGCATACTATAGAGTATAGAATGTGGGTATATGATTCATAAATAATTTTTAATAAGTAGGTACATCATAACATATTATATTGATAAACGATAACAAAAATTCATCAATAATAAGTACCTACTCATATATTATATTACGGAAAAAATTATTATTCATCTTAAAAATAGAAAAAAAAGTACTTATTTAAACATTTTAAATTTTTTTAGCGATTTTTGACAAATTAGGTTTAAATTTTGTTTTCTTTAGTTAGATATTCGAACAGTACTATTTTGTGATTAGTTTGATTCGAATATTTTTAACACTCCGGGTTCGATCCAGTTCAGTTCAAGATTCGAACAGTTCGTAACATCACTAATAATTTTCCTTTTTTATTTTTATCATACTACTTTTTGTTTTGTTTTGAAACAATATTGATTTAATTATTTATTATTTTAGCTTCAGATATGGATACTGGTCAACGACAATCATTGATTTTATCCAGAATAAATGATCTACGTAAAGAATATGTACTAGTTAAAGCTCGCATAGCTGTCATTGATCGAAGGAGAAAAAAAATTCGAAAACGGAAACGCGAAATGGCAAAAGTTTTTACCATAAATCCAAAATAAGAATTTGCTAACGAAAAATACAGTTAAATTATATTTATGATTTAATAATATAAATTATTGTAAATATGTTGCTAAATAATAGTATACTAATACTTTATTTTATGTCATTCTGCCAAAATGTATTTATTGAACTTTTTTTTTATTTTAACCTTCAAATTTATTTATTTATTTTATGTACATGTATCTATATAATAAAATAGAAACAAGTTAATACAATATTTTAATATTAGCATGTAATCGTTGTAAATTCTTTATGTTTATTATTTGTAATATCAAATGTATTATGTAAAATGAATGTAATACTTATTTAATTGTAATGAACACATAAAATATAATATAAGAATACACAAACCTTAAACCCAAATGTAAAATTTATATTCCTTTATTTATTTAGATACCTATTGTATATTTTTCTATGGAGTTATAGTTAAAAAAATAATTTGTAAGCAATTTTTAGCATATATTTATTAATTATATAATGCATGAATTAATGATACTAAAACAAAAATACGGCAGACCAAAAGCCAGCATAATATAACTCATTCCATTGTCTATTGTCCACTCAACTCAAAAATTCCTATACCAATAGTGGAAACTTCAGAGCTAACTACAAAAAATATTAAACATATTTATCTCTGTTACATAATACCTGCAGTTATCAGGTGCTATCAGTGTCAGTAGGTAGTGTTCAGTTCAATGGTTTCTTTACTCATTCTCCAACTGTATTTTAGTTACACACTGAGTCTTACATTGTTTTATTATTTTTAATTATTTATTTTTTAATTGAATTTCACATTATTTGGGTTGTATTTCAATATCTTTTAAAAACAGAATTATTCTTTAAATGTTGATTATATTGAATAAAACTTAACATCAATATTTCATAGAATTTTAATTTGCTAAGAGCACCTTTGTGTATACTGTGTAGTATTATACTAAAGTGGAACTGATTATTTCACATAATACGAACCAATAAATACCACATTCTGATTTGGTTTATTTTTCATGAGTCATAACACTAAGAATTAAATATAAATAAATAGTCATCTAAATACAGAATAGTATGTTATTATGACTATTTTAAATTTTAAATAATTTTTACTCCAAAACTCTTACTTGACTCCACCAGAAAAAGGGTAGACATACAAGAAACACGTCATGTTAAAACTTCCAAATACATTCCACGTTTCCCTCAGAATCTAATATATACACATAAATATATATAAAATATAGGTATGATGATCGGTGACTACCGAAACGGAGCGGTTTAATATGCAATCAAGACGTTTTTCGTAAAAATACAAACGTTTGAAAATGGCAGTGATAACACCCTGCAATGACATATGGAACAGAATGTTGGGCAGTAGTTAGCAAGACAAAATAATGAATGAGTAGGTACATAAAAGGTAGTGTAGAAGTTGCTTCGATAGTCGACAAAATTAGGGAGAATAGATTGAGATGGCTCGGGCACGTATTTAGGAGGGAATAGATGGAGACGGTAAAAGTAATAACGAAAATGAATGTTGACGGAATGATTAGGTGAGAAAGATGTGGGAGATGGAAGTGTAGGACTAGGGTAACCGACCTCAAATAGTTGGGAGACAAGGCGAAGGAGAAGAAGAAGAATTACTAAGGGCACAGTGAAATAGTGGCATAGATATACATATATGAATTAGTTTTGGTAATTACTTCTGTTTTAGTTGGTGACCATCGTCTACTCAAAAATCGGTAGGTACTCGTTTATACGACTATACCTACCTATAGGTACTATGTTCTCCTAAGTCCTAGTCTAGTGGCAATAGTGCACTGTGTAGTAACTTCAAAAGTCAATTGTCAGGAAGATAAAATTTTATCCATTTTGGTAAATAGGTACGTCTAAATTCTGAGTAGGTATATCTAGAGTAAACGATGTTTAAAAGTGATTCTAGTCTGTAATTTTATAAGAAGTATTATATAGGTAGGATTTAATAAAGTTGGCGAAGTTAGTGAAATTAGTGAACTAGGTACCGCACTATTATGCTCGTAACTTACAGGCCCAAATAGTTGATAAAGTAAAAATAAGACAGAAAATTTGATTTCTTTTCGTATTAAAAAAAAAAAATACCATTTTCGAAATATGCAGAATTTCCCAATATTTCAAAAAACGTCTAGATTAAGTTTTAGAAAAGATATACAATAACAGTCGTACCTATGGTTTTTAGTTTTTACAGAATTCAATATTTCAATTCGAACCAACCAATGTCTCACGATATTATCACAGCAAAAAGTCTATAAATGATTTCCCCCCCTCCTCCCGCTTTTTTTTTTTTGTCTACTAGAACCGCCTTAAAATCAAATTTTGAGGTAAGTCATAAAACACGGGTTTACCGCATTAAAATGATGAAAATGATGGACGCGCACAATATTCAAATTGACAATAATGTTAATGATATAGTTTTTAACAATTTAGTAGTAGGTAGGTATTAGGTAGATACCTATACCTATACCTACTGCACTTGCCACTAATAGAGGACAGTATTATAGAATTCCTATATAACCCTAAGGAATTCCTTCCATTATATTGCTTCATTCGTTCCCAAGTGCAGTTTTGCTTGATTCCTTTACAATTTCTATTCATTAACTGGCTAACAATAAACCATATATATGTATGTTAATTTTTCTAATGATTCACTTAAAGTCAATGGTTAAAGTGAGGGGTGGACGGAGGGGGACGGCGTCCCCCTTCTTTGCTTAGCTTAAGTTTGGCGTCCCCTTTAGTTTAAATTCCAGGGGGTCCGGTTCAAATATTCATTTAATCACAAAAAATATAATATATGTAATTTATTTACATATATTATTATTATATATATAATATATTATATTATTTATACCTAGTAATTTTATTACTTTTATAACATTATTAGGTACCTATATTTTAAAATGATACATTATATTATATATTTTATATTATATCTACATAAATCAAAAATTAGTTGTTAAGGTGTATTATTATTATTAAGACTGAATTTGATTTTTTTTCCTATAATGTTATACTTATATATTTCTAAATGATTAAAAGTTGAGACTGAATTTGTTCTTTTGTACATAATATTCAAAAATTAAATAAAAAACATTTAAAAAATGGTATTTAGTTATAAATTGTATGGAAGATCTAATTATAGAAAAAAATATTTCAATTTTTTTTTTGTTCTCCAGACATTCTCTCCTTGGCCAGAATATAGGTTATTTTACCCGCGCATTTGTTGTCTCTGTCTATCTAACAGATAATATAGCAAAATCAAATTACGCAGAATTGAAA
>JAIPRL010000408.1:0-71409 GCA_025469235.1 Pemphigus obesinymphae
CATCCAACTAGTAAACTAACAAAAAATATATCCGAAACCCAATTGAGATGAAGACATTCAACTAAAATTTTTTATGAATAAATAAATATGTCATCGGGTCATTATTGAACCGGAGACGTATGTTTGTGTTTTAGTGTATATTATTAAAATACCTTTTTGAAATTATGAAAAAATTTTAATGTTAAAATTTCTATACTATGGAAATTGAAGGTAAAAAGTTATAAAATGATAATTGATAATACAATAATTATTATTGTAAACGAAAAATATCTTGTAAAATTTATCCCTACGATACTCTGAACGTCACAAAAATAACAAAGCCAGTTGAGGATGGATCAGAGTTAACCATTTTTATGTTATTGATGCATATATATGTCATACCAAATTAAATTTGTGTATGCTACTGACACTTATGTACGTAATTTTATACTTTTGCATGATCAATTAATAATATACAGTTAGCGTTGTTATTACTCAATAGTATACTTTGTTATAATTTCAAATTCCAAAGAAATTGTAATAAATAAAACGTATAATATTCAAAGAAATAATAAAGTTATTATATTAGAGATAATTTAATGTTAGTACTAACAGTATTATAAGTGATAAATTATTATAATGTCGTCTATACCGGCGAAGTGTGAAATTAATGAAAATGTTATAAAAATCAAAATTAGGAATAATCTGTTATATTTATATAAAATGTGATAAATAAAAAAAAAAATAAATATATATATATATATATATATATAGATATATATTAACTTTCGAATAACAGAAATAGAATTAATTTTCATAAAATATCAAAATACATTTATTTTTCCATACACAACTATATATTTTTTCAAGTTTTAGAAATGTTAATCTCCAATTATTCCAAAAATTAAAAACTGGTATTTTATTGCTAAAAACTATTTTTCTTCACTTGATACCAATTAAAAGTCACAGTGCACTTTATGATATGCTTTTACTATAGTTCAAAATGTAAAAAAAAAACGGATAAATCTACGTGATTCAAAACTTTTCGATAAAACGAATTCGGAGTACGTTGTTCAATACATTATATTATATTGTTGCATACGTGATTTTACCCATCATTCAATATTATATGATCAAAGTTTAAATTATGTGAATAACAGTTACCTTTTTTTTTTTTTTTACTTTTTCCAATACTTGTCAACCTCTTTGTTTTTAATATATAATTTATAGTAGTTCATTTTGTTGAAATTTTACGAAACTTTTTGGAGTTTCTTTTTTCGTAAATCTCTTACTGTTCTTTATACGAACATACGATCTCATAGATTGTACCATTTCTCATATTAACCAAAGATACTCAAAAGACTTTTCGCATTATATTAACTAAAACCCTTATGTTTGATAAAAGTTTCGAAAGTAAATTTCTGTTTAAGTTAGTTTAGGCTTTGGATTGTTTACATTCCAAAGGATTAAGGAGCTGTTGGTAACATATTCAATTTATCAATATGATTGATGGTACTGCATATATAACATAGTACCAACAGTGCATATTCCAAATATTCCAATCATACATATACATCTATAAGACGTCAGAAATCAAACATTTTAGGTTTTAATAATATTTGGTGTTTGAACAATCGTGCACCTATAGTCATAGTTATAAGTGTGCACTGCCAGTACTGGCAGATAAGTTAAATTGTGTATTATGATGTTTAGATATACACCAGTACATGTATTAATACATGAATTGGAAATTTAATTTTAAAATAAACTCATGTATATAGAATTATATTTAAGCACCATTGTTCCTAATAATAAAGAAAACATGCGTTTAATATTTTTCTTTTAGAAATGATCATACGCTGTTAGATTACCCCATAGAGTTTTTCTTCCAAGCAAATACTATACAATAAAAACTTGAAGTTGTTTTTTTGAAGATGAATTGTTTCAGGTTGGATATAAAAGCTAAAATTTTCTAGAGGTTAAAAAAACAAATATATTCCATGTTTTTATTGAGATCAATACATGAATGTTTTGCGAAAAAATTTCATATTTACACAAATACCTACTTATTGTTATAGATAATAATTTTATTGTTTTCAATAGAATTTTTTCGGAATTTGTTTGTTGAAAATGTTAGTAAAACCACTTCTACGTATATCTTTTATAACATGTATACTGTATAGTTTCCTTTAACAAAATATAACCAAGCTAATTGCAAAAATAAAACGAATAACTGCAGTAGCTGTTTGCCAAAATATTTGAAAATTAATACTAGTACACTAGTTGGCACACCCTTTTTAATTTTACACAAAAATGTACTTACATATCTCACTCATCATCAGTGTTCAAATATAAATTTATCATTATAATTAATAAATCGCCGTTTGTTTACTCCATCATTTTAATAATATGTATGTAACGGAACAATTTTCAAAGGGTATTACACTAATTTGACAATATTTTTCAAATAGTCACATTTAATTAATATTAAAACACATGATAGTAAGTTTATATTTTATTTTTGACAATTAGAGTAAGTAAACAAAACTAAATAGCTCATGATAATTAATTTTAAAATAGTTGTCCGATACAAAAGTTATTCAAGTATGTAAGTATTAGTTAAATTACATTAAAAACAAGTAATTAAATTATGTTTCACATCACATTAAATAAATGTATTCAAATTACTTCTATGTTAACTAAAGTTACTTATATAAAAAACATTAATTAATTACATAAAGGTAATAATGTTCATTTGTAGATTCTAAGCTAGTGGTTTTACAATGATGTTCATTATTTTTCTCTGTAAACAAATTTTCCATAAGAAGACTTACTCCGTTACTTACTCCATGTACTTACATTAAATGTTTACTTATTTTTCGGTAGACAATTTTATCTAGTTGGTACTTTAAAAAGGTAAATTTTCGATTTTCCTAGTAGTTTTTTAATGTGTAAGGCAAATTACTTAAATTGACATAAAAAGGTAAAAATAAAGTTTCCTCCAACTTGACTTTTGTTAGTTCTTCGTAGGTTTGAAAATAAAACCCTCAAATATTTTTAGTATTATATTAACAGTGATTATACTTACATTTTTTTTTTTTATATTTTTACTATTTATAGATATATTAGATTTAAAGGTTTCAAGTCTTAAAGAGGACACTATTAGTTTTAAGACCTGAAAATTGTATACTATGGGTGTACTAAGTGTATATTAAGCATGCCGTTTTTAGTTTTTTTGTAAGTTATTGTATTACGGCAATTTAAAAGTATAATTATTAATTAATAATTGAAAGAAACTGATCAGATATACATACTGATAGTAATACATATTATTTATATCATTAATATTAGTAAGGTCATACTCAATCTGTTGTATTACTAGGTTTGTTCTTACTATGAAAACGTAATAAATCGCTTAATATATAACTGGCAGTGATAATCATACTTATACACTAAAGCTAATAATCAGATTAATAATCATGTCTAGGTAGGTACTTACTTGTTATATTAATGCAATAATTAAATAAAATTAATAAATATGCTACAATTATGCCAGGAGTTTAGTAATACCAAAGGCGTAATTTCGTTGAATTTGACGACAATTACAATATACATTTTTGGTAAATTGTTAACATTAATAATAAATTATTTGATATCATAATATTATTCAATTATATAGTCAATCATAATAGTTTATACGTTTTTATACTTCAATGACATATCTGGGTTCCCTAGTTTATTGGAATATGATGGGTAATAAAATGACAGAATAATATTTGGATTTGGAATTAAATTTTAATGATTTAATGTTTCTTGGTTTTATACTTATCACACTATATAATTTAAAATTTTATCATTTTCAACGTCAAAAATATTTAATTTCTTCATAGAAGTAACTTTTATATAGTTATTTTTTATAACTTATAATTACCGATTACGTTAATGGAAAAAATTTAATAGCATTACTAATTTCCTTACTAAAAAAGTAATTCTTTTGTTAGAATAATTTGTAATTTGCATTACATTAATATCCAATGCTACTAATAGTTATATACTTTTTAAATTTTTCTATTATCGAAACTTATATTATAAATTACAACTTTTGAATTTACGAGGAATTAATTATATTTTACAAATATAATTCATATTTATTATATATTTTTTTTAATATGCATACATTCTTATTAATTTCACATTATAATTTAGTATATCTATAATAAAATATAATTAAAAATTAATTTTCTTTCAAAGAAATCTTTAAAATCATTATTGAAATATTTTAATATTTTTTCTTCTGTATTAGATTCTGGGTGGAGCGAGAGAGCTCGTAGTTTTGCAATGATGTTTATATATTTTTTTCTCAGGAATAAATTTTGGACCAAAAGGAGTTGAGTAAGAGCTATGGATAAAACCACTTTTTGATAGAAAATTGGTTCTAATCGGTAATTTCTTCTTTTCCTTCACCTTTTCTCCCAACAATTTGGGTCCATCCTATTTCTACACTTCCACTTAAGTCTGTCTCTTTTGGTCTTCCTTTTTCCCTTTTACCATCGACATATATTTTCTTTACTAATCTTATTTTCTTAGTCGCTTTCCTCTTTAATACATGCCTGAGACAACTTAATCTATTCCCTCTCATTTTGTCAACTATCGAATAAACTTCTATACTACCTCTAATATACGCATTCCTTATTTTGTCCTCTCTAGTTACTCGAGTCATCCACATTAATATTCTCATCTATGCTACACCCATTTTCTGTTATAACTTTTCATTTACTAACCAACATTCTGTTCATTACATTATTGCAGGTATTACCTCTGTCTTATAAAATATACATTCTAATCTAATAGTAATTATTTTTCACATACAACACCTGATGCTTCTCTCCACTTTGTCTATCCACAATCAATTCTGAGTTTTCATACCCCCTATCTTTCTATACAACGGACCCTATAAACGTGAACCTCTTAACATCATTCACTACATCCCTACTCAAATTTATTTCTAGTCTTTCCTTATTCCCTCTGTATATTTTCTAGTATATTTTCACCAAAACCATACTTTGTATATTCTCTTTTATCACTATTAATCCTTAGTCCCTAAAATGTAAGTGCTTCTTTCCACTCTTAACTTCTACCATTCGCTTCCTCAGGACTTCCTCGTATCAGCACTATTTGGAAAAATACCTAATCTAAGAAATAATGATTGAACATATTAATATTGTGTTTATATTTCATTACAAGTTCGACACATTCATGCTTCGGACACCTTCGTACCTTGTGAACATAGATTTGGTTATATTAATTTTTAATATATTTATCAATTTTAAATATTATATTATTATTAATAAGATATTTTTTGAAAACAAAACCAATCATTACCGTAATCATAGAATATGTAAGAATTAATTCAATTTGTGAATGTTTTAGAAGAATTTAGATGTATTCAAGATATTTTAAAGCCTTTGAATTTATATTATATTTGGGAAAAATTCAAAATTTTAAACATGTATTTAAAATACAAAATTGTTCATCACGTAATTTTTACCCTTCGGTAAAATGTTATCAAGAGGGAGGAGAGTAAAAATTGCCTGTTACGCTAGCCGATTTTTATTACCCTGGTAAATTTTTATGGGAGGTAAAAATCACCTAGCATAACAGGCTATATATAATAAGGTATAAACTATTATTATTTCCGTTATTAACTTTAAAGTATGAACGTCATATAAAATTGTATGATGAATGTGTGCTTATAATTAGTATTCATAAATATATAAATGGTTACTACATAAGACAGGTAATAAAATGATAGGTATTAATAAAAGGTAAACATATTAAGTATTTGAGTATTTATAATATGGCAATACTTTTAAATAAATTTCAAAGTTTTAAACACGTATTTAAAATATAAAATTGTACACCAAGTGATTTCTACTCCCCTCCAGTGTAAAATTTTATAAAGGGTAAAAATCACCTGATACGGAAGGTGATTTTTACCTCAGGCGATTTTCACCTTCCCACCTGGTAAATGTTCATAGGGTGTAAAACTTTCGGTGGTAAATTGACTACCACACCAGTATTGGTTGCTGATAATGATTATATCAGCATTTCCCTTTACGATGATTTGCTTCATAAAATCTTGTGCCACTCTGAAAACTTCAAGGTTAATTTTTAGACATTTTAACTTTGTGGTTCATTTATTCCCTCTGCGACATGGTTTCTAGATGCAACCGATTCCTTGTTTAACGTTAATTTAAACTTATTGGTCATTTCAATGGGAGTATCGCAACCTTTAGTAAAATGACCAGAGACGCCACACTTTCGACATAAGTTTTGCGTATTTGGGTCATCGCTTGTCATTGGAGTTAGCCCCATCATTATTCTTCCTGTGTCCACCAGTTTATTTTTAGTTTAAAACGGTAGGAGAACAAGCGCCATTTGTACTACCCCGTATCTCTTCCTAATGTTGATAATCTTGGCGTCGGTAGCCTCTATTCTGGCCTCTCTGACAACCACATCGACTAAGTTTTTATTACTAGAACATTCATCTAGGTCACGAACTTCGACTTCGATTCGATTAAACCCCTTCGCTGAAAGGCTCTAACATCAGCTTCACATTCAACTTACCATGATACCTCTTTACAATCTTCAGTTTGGAGGTTATTCTCTGGACTTAAATTAGAAGTCCATCGTTTTTTGCCTTTCTTATTCTAGTAATAGCATTTCCAATTAGCTCAAAATCCACCCCTTTCTTTATCCTACTTTGTGATTTAGGGAAATCACCAGATTTAGGATATTCTATGATGGCAGATGGCCTGGTTCTTATGCCCTTTCACAAGGGGGCTTCCGGGGAATAATCCATTGTCGTTAGTACCACAATATCGACCATACCTTTTGTCTCAAGTTTGACTAACTTGACTAAGATGTTTTTCCGCCTACATCCCGCCCTTCATCGCACTTATTGGCAACGGCCTCAGCTAAATTATTAGGTAACGCTTCCTGGATCACTAATTTTTTATTTAGGCCTTAATTGCCTCAGTAATCGTGCTGTAATTGTCAGTTAGAGGTGAAAGATAAAGGGAATCAATTAATGCCAATCCAGACGCTCTTTGATCATTTTTGTTAACGACGATAAAATTGAAAAATCGGCCTTCCTTAATTCCCTCAATCTTCAACCTCTAATCAAGCTCTTTCAGGTCATTGATCTCCTTCCTAAGCTTCCGAATTAGGCTTCTTTCCTCTTGCTCAAGGATCGCCAAAGATCCCATAGCTGTGCGTGGGTGGGGGTATATCTTGTCGGGTATGCTTACTGGTGATATCAAAGACGACAGATCAGTCCATAGCGTTTGTGAAGGCCCCATGGCATATGCCCCTTTACTGCTACCACTTCCTCTGGAAAACCAAACTGCCCGCAGTTTCTTCCAAATCCGAAGGTATCAGAAGAACAGCAGCGCGCATGCTCAATTTGCTCTTGCAAATATATAGCTCTATATATATTGACCATAGCTCTGTAAGGAAAGTGGAATTTTCGTTTATGGTACCTAATCTCTCAACTATCCCTTTTTTATTCGTCTGACATGAATCGGTCAACTAGATTGCGCGATGCATAATTTCAAGAATGTTCTATTACCAGTTACTGCGTATGCAGTGTATGCAATTTCATTAAGTATCAATTGTCCCTAGAGATTAGAATCCTGATTCTTCTTTTAAATAACAGGATATTGGGATATTTAGCAATCAATCCCGGGATCCTCGGATTATCCCGAAATAAGTAAATAAATTTAAAAAAAAATATTTTCTTAACTTTTTTTTATATTTATATTACTATTTATTATTATTATTAAATATATTTATTTTTAATGTTCTGAAAAAAGAAACAGTAAAGCATCCAATATATCATTTCCAAGTCTACTTCTCAATTTTATTCTTATATGAGCAGCAGTCAAAAATGCACGTTCTGGTTCGATGCTGGTAGAAGGAATAGACATTAAATATTTAAATAGTAATTCTAAATGATGCCAACGAACTCCTCTATATTCTAATAAATTCATTTCTGTTTTAATGATTTTCATTAAATTGTTTCCTATTTGTATTTTTAGAGCAAATGTTCTTATACTTATACCTATTTCAAACTCTGACCTTTCTTTTAATTTTAGTTGAGTAAGTTGAATAGATGCATTTTTTGCTTGTTGTTGTTCTTCATAATTTTTATCGTTGATATGACTATTTAAACTTTCGAGCATCATAATGATTTGCTTTCTAATAAAATCGTTTTTTGAACTTAGAATAATTTTTTTAAAAATGTATTTTATTATTGTCATCTTTTTGAGGATTCTATAGATAATTCAACAGGCTAGATAACTCCACACGTCGCTGTTGTTTTATGCGATCTTCTAAACATGTGCTAATTTTATTGGCGAGTATTGGATTTTTATTTAACAATTCTTTATAAAGGAATTTCAAAGCAGCATATTCTGTACACAAATTAGCTCCACAATGACCCAATGGAACTCTATTAACTTAATGGAGGTAAGTAAATCAATGATTTCGGTAATTAAGTCCAAATCTCAATCTTCTAAACTTACTGGGTGCTTAAGACATATAAGAAATTTTCGAACACTTACTTGTTTTAAAAAAGGCAAAATATTAGAGCATAGTAAGAAGAGTATTCCATCTAGTTTTACAGTGCAGAAGAGGGCTCATTTCTCTTCCATGCTCTGCCTTCACATATTTTTGATGTATAATGTCATTTTTAGTTGTCAATCTTTGAAAATACACCACAACTTTCCATATTTTTTTATTACTTCATTAATATTTCATTTATTTGTTAAATTTGGTATATCTTGAACAAAATCATTTTGAGAAAGAATAGTCAAACCCAAATTATCATCGTCATCGTCGTCGTATCAGAAAAAGCTGGGTTCTTTCTTCAAGTCATCTTGTATATTTTTTTTTATTATAAAGTATATCACAAACGGCTGAATGAATACCATGTGCGAAACATAGCTGGTTTTCAGTAGATATCTCTTTCAATGAAATATCAAACTGAATAAGGTCCTCTTTAACATATCTATGAATAAAATTTTCAGCTGTCATTGATCCATTAATTCGAAAGGTGGCCTCAACACTAAAACATTTTTTTGTTTATGGACATTAACATTCATAATATATATTCTTTATTGGACGCAGACGTCCATTCATCAAACTAAATCGTTCACCTGCATTCTTCAATTGTTTTAATTCAGTGGTTATTTGTTTTTTTCTGAAGTTTGTAAAACTTAAATTCATAACACGATTTTGTATTATCACAGCTGATTTTGTTAAATTAGAGTAACCTTTGGCTAAAAGCAATTAACTTAAATCGTTGGAAATTATGAAATAAATAAATGGGAAACCGCCCAAAGCTGTCATTTGAGCCAAAACATGATCTAGAGTATCGTCATTCTTATTAAAATAATCTACTAAAATTTGTTTTATTGGTGGTGGCTGTGTTGCATTTGTTCCTTTGCAATCAAAACTTATAGATGAACAGTTGACATCAAATAAAAATTTAGTGTTGTTTTTCGACGATAGACCCTTTATCCGAATGATCCGATTGGATCCTTCCAATGCCATGAGTACGGCTAAACATCACATGTATCGTGCACTTTTACCATCTTCTACGATCAAAAAATGACTCCACATTGATGTCTTATCCATATCATTCTTATGTTTAATAAAAAAAATGTGGTACGATATTTTAAAATGCGGTTTACTTCACGGTAGAAATGCAATAACTAATGGTCCGTCCTTCGTACAGTTGTGTGTGTTTTACAAGTACGCTTTTTAAATAGTGATCTAGAAAACGATTAAATAAATAAATTAGTGTATAATGTAAGAGAAAAATTAGAATCACAGACACAATCTTATCAGTTTTTAAAAATAGATACTACATTTTGTCAGTATGTCATTCAAAATTAATTGCCTATATGCTATTTCTTGTAGAATACAGTATTTTATACATTTTTATATTATTTTATAAAAATAAATATCAATAAATATGATAATATAATAAATTACAATATGATATTATTTTTGACGATCCCGAATATCTCAGGATTAATGATTTAACGATCCTGGGATTTACGGGACCAAATAATGATCGGGATCCCGGGATTGTAAACTTTAATTTTCACTATATATGCTGTGTATACATTGAATGACTGAAACATAAATAGTATAAGACAATAATCCCTAGCTTCTTCAGAACCAGTCACTGCGTTCACAGTATATACGATATCACCATATATCAATTGTTACTGTGCACGCAGTGTACATATTGATCAGCTAAAACATACGTGGTATAAGATCCTGGTACCTAGCTATTATAGAGTTCGAATCTTCATCGCTAGAACCACTATAACTTCTCACATAGGGAGGGAACGATGCATTTTCGTCTCCAACTTCGATGGGTAAGACGAAAATGTAAGCTCAACCATTCGGTGAGCGTCGTGCAGAAAATTCTTACACACTAATTAATGCATTAAGCACAAAAAATTATCCGGCACTGCCAAAGTTATAAAAAAAGCCGAGTTTTGCTATCAGGTAGCATGTCTCAAACCACGATAAAATGCGGAAACACATGTCTACTCCACATTACATACAATGTAAGACTACATACATACATACATACATACATACATACATACATACATACATACATACATAAATACATACATACATATATACGTAGTTATGAAGTGGTGTGAAAATAATGAGATGAAAAGTTGAATTTAAGTTAAAAGTAAATGTTATTTATTCTATGTTATTTAACGTAACCTAAACTTATAACTCTAGCCTGCAAGTCAGCTGTTAGTTATTAACTATAAATCTAACCAATATTAGTATACAGTAGTATGTGTATTAAACATATTCGGCATCCAACTAGTAAACTAACAAAAAATATATCCGAAACCCAATTGAGATGAAGACATTCAACTAAAATTTTTTATGAATAAATAAATATGTCATCGGGTCATTATTGAACCGGAGACGTATGTTTGTATTTTAGTGTATATTATTAAAATACCTTTTTGAAATTATGAAAAAATTTTAATGTTAAAATTTCTATACTATGGAAATTGAAGGTAAAAAGTTATAAAATGATAGTTGATAATACAATAATTATTATTGTAAACGAAAAATATCTTGTAAAATTTACCCCAACGATACTCTGAACGTCACAAAAATAACAAAGCCAGTTGAGGATGGATCAGAGTTAACCATTTTTATGTTATTGATGCATATATATGTCATACCAAATTAAATTTGTGTATGCTACTGACACTTATATACGTAATTTTATACTTTTGCATAATCAATTAATAAAATACAGTTAGCGTTGTTATTACTCAATAGTATACTTTGTTATAATTTCAAATTCCAAAGAAATTGTAATAAATATATACATACATACATACATACATACATACATACATACATACATACATACATACATACATTACATACATCCTTTATGAGTCTCAAGGTTAACCATATTAAATGTCTATAAAGGTAACGATTTATAATACAATTTTCTAATTAACACGAAATAAACGTATAGTGTAAAAATCATGTGAACTTTTGATTCTACATTAGCACATATTATTCTAAAATATCCTATAACTTTATTGATAATTAGTTGCACATACATTATACTATATATATAATAGTTTCTAGTTTATAATATAATAAAAAGTTCTTACTGTTTATCACAAAAAATATGATGTTCCAAAAATTAAAATCTGTAAATAATTTTTAAAAATAAAATATTTTACTTTGGAAAAGAAAAGTGATTTAACTTAAAATCAAAGTTCCAATTTTTAAGTAAAAACTTCAAGGAACATTTTTTATAATGCTTGAAAAATACAATAAAAATGAAAGATATCAATTTGTTGTCTGCAATTAACTCTTATATTGTTACAATAAATAAAAAGAATTTTAAAATATAAAAATGTACAAAAAATATACCATGGGTATAAAATTAAAATGTTGATTAGTTAATGTGAATTAAATTTAAATCAGATTCCAAAATTTTACTTTAAAAAATTAACTTTTTCCGTTCCTGTTTTGATTGCTCCAAAACTATTCCGATCTTCATCCAACAAAATTCGAACAGATTTGTTGGATACTTTTCTATACAATGTCATCAGATAATGTTGCTCTGATGCATAAAACAAAATGATCCATATTAGCAGTATCTTTACGGAAAATTTGATACAAGTACTGTATACTAACCATAACTGTGATATTTATTTCAGGAGACTATGATCAGTGGAAGATAGTGGGTCGGCGACCATGTCGGAAACGGTGCCGAACTGCGGTTACGGTAGCAGCGAGGAAACCACTTCACTACTGGTCAAGAGTCCGCCATCGGTATTGCGTTCCGTGGCGTCTAGTGGTATGGCCGCCACCGGTCCATCGATACCCGCCTCCGGTGGCACCTCGTCAAACGTCGTCGTCGGCATGGGAACCGGTGGTGGTGGCCCATCGTCCGGCAAACCCGTGTTGACCAGACAGGACTGCACCACATCGTTGATTCCGCATCACTACCGGGACCTACGGAACGCCACCAACACGCTGGGTAGCAGCGACGACAGCGGTCCGCCGATCGACGGCGGCGCGGCCCGGTCGGTACCGGACATCGAGCTGCACTGCCGTTATCTGGCCGTGAACCGGTGCCAGTGCCAGCGGCGCAAGAGCCACTGCATATCACGGTCAGTGTCCCGGGAAAGCGTACGGATGGGATGCAGTGGCATAGGGAACAGTAGCGGCGGTATTAGCGGAGTCCCTGGGGCACCAGGTGTGCCGGGCAGCGTCGGATACGGCTACGGATACGGCAGCAGCGGTGGCGGCGTCGGCTCCGCGTACGGACTGTCACCTCCGCCGCCCGTCCTGTTGACCACGTCGCCCAGCTCCCGGATCATCAGGCAAAGCTCACAGCCCGAGGCCACCGGAAGCGTGTCCATGTGCTCCGGTCATTGCTGTCACATACATCACCAGCCCAGCTCATCCCTGCGACAGCTCAGAGACCCGGCCGATAACATAGCCATGATTGCGGCCGACTCCTTGCGGATCAACGGCGCGATCAGACAATTCCGACAGGTTGGAAACGATACAAATATTTATTTCATATTTAGAATTTCCTCTTAAATTTGTCTTATATTGCTCACTATTGATGTCGTTCGTAATTCGTACTTTACTCGTAACCCGATTTATAATAATTATAATTTATAATTATTATTAAAGGATATGTGTTACTGCAATAGATCAATAATTATCACATTGACTTATTTGTCTTTTATTTTATTATTTATTTAGTATGAACATAATGAAAAAATAAATAGAATGACTCTAGAGTATTAAATATTATAAAAGTTTTAAGTTTATTATCGGTTTAATGAAAATAATCAACATACATAATAAAAAATGAAATCAAATTACGAATTTATACTGAAACCTGTGAACCGGTAGAAAATATAAAAGTATCTACAAAATATAATTCTTTCAGCGTTGCAATTTTCTTTATGTTTTAACT
The DNA here is from genome assembly GCA_025469235.1 of Pemphigus obesinymphae. Lineage (NCBI taxonomy): Eukaryota > Metazoa > Arthropoda > Insecta > Hemiptera > Aphididae > Pemphigus > Pemphigus obesinymphae. The sequence continues at coordinate 13,556 of JAIPRL010000408.1, forward strand.
ACCTTCTGCATTATATTATAAATAATTTTTGGAAAAGATTTTTTTAAAGCAATTTCCTCATTAATTCAGTCAACTTTTGTTTTTTTTTTAAATTCATATGGGATATTAATATTTCATCTAAATGTCAAATGAGTATAAAAAAAAAAACAAAAAATACGATTTAATAATTTACTGCTACTATATAATAGTTTTAAGTGTTGAAGAGCAGAATAATGCAGGAAGGGGTTTAATCGATTCTATCAGATATTTTTTGTTTTAGAGAAAAGGTATATCGATTCCGCTAGTACCAATCTATCCCAACAAGTAGACTGAAAACGATCCATTGATTCCGCCACCTACCTTTTTTACCTGTAATTTTTCATACGTGTCATACAGTATATCTAAACACTGGTCAAACATGATCGCGTATTACATATACATTTTTAGGAACACAATTTTTTGTGCAATGCTACTATAAAGTATCTAATATTGAATTTTTTTCCTACACCTAAAACATACTTAATTTGGAATATTAATTACTCGATCTGGGTATTAATATATTGTGGACGGTTTTCGATACGATATAAAATTTCCAGAAGTTTGCGGTTGGTTACGACTTACGAGCTTATGGGTGGTAGATTGGCGAAATCGATAGATCGTTTTCAGTCTACCTGTTGCGGTAGAATTGGTACTGGCGGAATCCATGTTATATTGATAGAATAAATATATCTATATGTAGGAGTAACTCTGTAATTCAGTACCTCAGTATGCATTGTGTCTTTACCACGACTGATATTTAAATACTTTATATAATATATAATAAATCAACTGTTGGAATAGAAATATTACAAATCAAAATGGTCATAACATTATTATGCGTTGTTAGAATGTAAATTTAAATATATGAATGTATATATTTATACCAGGGCTTGAAACCATAAAAAATATTTAGGTTTTGATTTTGATTTTGATTACCGGTTTTACTTTTTTTTTGGTTTCGATTTTAATTCAAAATAAAGGTTTCAAAATATTTTGATTTCGCTTTTGACTTTGCATACCGGTATTTTATATTTTCGATTCCGATTTCGATTTGAAATACCGATTCTTAAAAAATCATGTTTTCGGTTTAGACTTTTGTATACCGCTTTTTATATTTTTGATTTAAATTTAAAATACCAGTTTCACAAAATTTCGTTTTTGGTTTTGATTTTATATAAGTACCGTTATTTTATATTTTTGATTTTAAATAACGTAAATTCAATTTTGACTTTCAATACAGATTTTTATTTTTATTTTATTTATTAGATTTTTATTTTAATTATGTTTAGATAATCTTGATTCTTATTTTGTAGTTTTCATTTTGCTTGCAGTGGTCTACTGTGGGTTTGAAAATATTTTGTATACCTACGCACTATTGACCATAATTATAGTTACCTACCCACAGGCTACTTAATATTATAAAAAATATATTACACTATTTCTTGTGTTAGCCTGATATAGTACTCATTGTTTTTCTCTTTCTTTTCTTTTAAGCACACATTATAGATAGTGTGTACTGCATTCCAATTAGAAAGGAATTCGAAATAGTACTTTCATTAATACCGAATTTAAATAATTTATTTTAGTAAAGTTACTATAGTTTAAATATTGGAAATACCTACTTAAGTACTTCAATATTCATTTTGGGAAATTTTTTACCCTATTTGTGTGGATGCTACATAGAACTTCCTATTTCCTATTATTAATTCACTTTGATACACAAACCATTATCCTCTTTTAAAAGATGACCAAGTTCAATATAATATCTAATATAAAATGGTTTTAACTTAGTATTTTATTTTGGTTTTTAGAATTAGCATGTTAATCAACAAATGGGTTACATAATTACATTAATTTGTTTTATAAATAATTAACACAACAATCAACTTTTTAAACTAAAAATTACAACATGCGGGTGCCAAGGTAACGGACTTTAGTGTAGTTATTTTATTTTATTTGTATTTAGTATCATTTCGAACTCAGTATACAGCCGTTATATTATATATTCCAGTTTTGATTTTAATTTTCAATACCGTTATCAGTTTTTTTGATTTTGGTTATGATTTTGATTTTGTAAAGGGTTAATCCAGTTTATGATACAGGATTCAAGCCCCGATTTATATTTAAATAAGAATGACCAGATTTAGAAGTTGGAAGTTGGTAATGGAACGGTAAACATATTTCGTTTTTTTTGTTCAGAAAACGTTGTGTAATTAATGTATTGATTACAGTAAAAATAACCAATCATTAACTAAGTTTAAATGACCATAATGTTATAATAAGCACTTATCGAATTATATAGTAAAGAACGTGTTATGGAGGAATTAACAATTTTATGTTGTAAATAATTTATTATCTTTATAAACTAAATTTAATTTATAGCTGTTTGCTTGTTTTATTTTATATCAAAATGAATGTTAATAAAATACAATTTTCAAACATTTTCTTAATAAAATGTCATTGCAGATATTTTTATGTAGTTATATACATGTTACATATAGATGATTTTATGGACATTTTAAGAAATAATAAAATCAAAAAAATGAAAAATATTTCTATACATTTTAAAAGTAAATTTTAAATAGTCCGATGCAATATTATTTTTTATTCTTAGTATAGATTCAATGAGTAGTGAAGGTGCTATTTATTTTATATATATTTACACAGTTCAATTAAAAATAACAATTTCACATTTCTTATTTATATCTAGTATATTGGAAAACATCATAGAAAGAGTTAATAAAAAAAAAATCATAAAAACAACAACAGACCTTTTTAGATATTTGTATTTAAATATTTCTCATCATTTGTTAAATATGTATTTATTTTCATTTTATTTTAATTAACTATTGCATAAAAACAAAACAGAAAATCATATTTTCGGAGCATGGTAGTTTTCCTGTTTTTATAGGTATTTTTAGTTAATAGAAATAAAAAAAGTGAAATTTCATATTTTTAATCGTAAAAAATGTATCAAACCTAATTTACATATGTATACAAATATAAAACCAATAAAACTAAAATACATTTTAAATTTTGATAATATTGGTAACTATGGTCCACGGTAACGAATTTTAAGGACAAATAGACGTAAGGATGTTCGAAAAAATATACTCTTCGAGTATGTTAAATTTTCCGGTTTCTATTTCCCTAGTAACAATACGACTATAATTATTCTAGTGATTGTTATAGTTATAAGAAAACTCCATATTCTTATATCAAAAATATGTTTGTTAAATAGTAACTATATGTACTATTAACGATGACAATAAATCTATAAGACAGGTAAACAGACAGAAACGACGAGGATATAAGATATGTGTAGAAATAACAAAGTCTAGGAATGATAATTTACATTAGATTTATTTTTCATATGCAAATTTTATTGAGATGTATTGAGAGTTTATTTGTTGAAGGAACCAATTTATATTAAATGTTTCATCTACTATCGCAAGTATATCATCAACATACCTAACCCAGATTTTTGGAAAACTATTATTTGCATTTTTATTTTTAATATTAATTTAGAACCTACTCACGAAAATCTCTGGTAATAGAGGGTTTCCCATTGCTGTTCTTTCTGTTTATTCAAAAAAACTATATTTTGGAATTGGAAAACATTTTGACTGATACATACATACGTTAAGTTAATTAATTCATTAACTTTATTTTTCTCTATTTTAAATCTTCTAAGAAATCTTTTAAAAATTTGGTTATATTATCAACTGGAATATTTTATAATACCATTTATTAAATACAAATCATATTATAAAATCAGTAAAACTTTTAAAATAAAAATGTCAAAAAATAAAAATACCTTGTTAAAATCCACTACACTTAAATCCATTACAAAATTCGTTTTTAAAATTAATTGAATGAAATACAGAGAGAATTAGCATAAACTTGCGGTAGGCATGGTTAATGACTCACGATCATCTGTTGGTTTGTGTTGACATCTTCAGGAATAAATTGTATATATATATATATATATATATATACGATAGTATATTGTTTCTGACGGTTAATTTTTGGTACGCGTTGAAAATAATAATTGGTTGTTGAAATACATATACACAAAATAAAAGTATATAGAATTGTGACTTTGGGTATATAATATATTAATATTAAAAAACTTCTTTAGACTCTAGATAATATTGTTAGTTATAATTTTTTTATTTCTTTCCATATTTCCATAATTTTAGTAAGTGGATAGAATTAAGAAATAATCTTAAAGACTATAACAATATATTACAGTATAGTCTATAATTAAGTTTGTAATTGGTTAACAAAATATTAATTTATATATTATAATCTATTATTCTAGCTTTACACCTTAATGTATTAATTATTGAGCTTAGTATTTTTTTCTAAACCATCAGGTACTTTTCTTCCATAAATTATGTTTTCTATAAAAAGCAATAAATGGCTTGAAATCAGACATTCTTCTATAAATAACATACACTATGCTCTAAGCGTACAAAAATCATATCTGGTAGATTTTTTAATATGAATTATACTACCAATATTTCTAAATAAAATAATATAAAATATTAATAAGTCTATTAAAAAATGTTGAAATAAATTAAAAAATATATACTTATATACATGATTCTAGTAACATAAATTATTTACATTTTGAAACCTTTTTTTTTTTTAAAACTTTTAACACTACTCTACTCATACATTTTTTAGTACTCTTATAATTTTCATCGATTTAATTTATCCAATGTATTATAATTTTAGTTTTTATTATTTAATTTCAGAAAAGTATTTACATATTTTTTAAATTCTATACAGGATATTGAGGCATTTTGCACGATTCTACCAAACGTCTCATTTTATTCCGGTCTACTGCATAATCCATTTCCTTTGATTCATCGACATTTGCGATATTCGCCCTAACCCTATTTAAACAATGCTGTCGAGGTCTTCCCCTCGGTCGGTTTTTCGTTGGGTTTCTGATCAAGATATTTGATATGAGAACCAGCCACTAAATGTGGGCAGCCTACTTAACTCGTCTTTACTTTAAAGACCTTCTGATATATGGGTTAATGTAAAACCTTTCAAGATCAACATTTTTTCGTGTTGTTCATTATTATTTGATACCTATTGATATCTCCTCTGTCGTTTGAGAGAGAAGAGCAGTATCTTGAAAAAATAAATTATTGGGAAAAATGTTTTTTAGATTTCTTCGTTTTTACCTTTAAATTAATGTTTTTGGATACACTTTTTCATATTAAATCAATTTTTTTTTATTTTATAGGAATTTGTATGACATATATATTTTACCTTAGTATCGGCATGATATTTATTCGATACTACAAAATAAAATCTCTTTTGGTGGCATTTCCAGATATTTTTACTACTTTTCATCTTAGTTAAAAATATTTGGAACCAGCCATATAATAGAATTATCAAATAGTATCATATATAAATATATTATTATTTATCAAAAATTGTTCTTTAATGGAATTCTTTTTAGTGTTCTTAAAAAATTATATTTTTCTCTTATAAATATTTTAACAATTATGTGGTCATCTTCAGCACGAACCAGAACTAACTTTAATTTATTTTTTGTTCTTGTTTAAAATGGGAACATAGTTGTTAGAGTACGTATACGCACTTAAAAGTATGTAATTTTTGTGATTTAGGATTTAAATAAATGTGCTCGAGTGCATTTCAATATAAATAATTATAAGTATTCAGTTAAAATTTAATAAATATCAAACGATAATTATAATTGCTTATGCTATAATTAAACTTTATTTTAAATGTAATAGTTTTGACTTTACTAAATTAGAAAAAATATATTTTTATTAAAAAAAATATAAACTATCGATTAAGATATAAACCAAAAACTAAATCATGAAATAGTTCATTGACCTTCAATATATTAAACTATTAACGAAATTGGATGATTATGAAAATTAACTGTAAAGAATTAACTTTATAATTTTTATCCATAAAAATAATGCATATATATATATATTTAATGCCTAACTTTTATTTAAAATATTAAAATGTTATATTATTATTTACATAGTTATTTTTTAAAGAAAACATTTTTTTGCCGTAAAAATTCTGTTAGTTACTGTTGTTTTAAAATGACAATTATTGTTTGAGCAAAAATTTATAAGATATTTTATGTTAAATTGTGCCAATTTTTTAATTCAGCATTTTTCTATTTGGTGAATAATTTAATGATAGTTCAGTAGGAACAATTGAGTAAAAAATTTTAAATATATCTATTTTATGAGAAGAACGTGTTCAAAATTTACGTATTCAAATGGTCTTCTCTGTATTTAATTCCACGATTGGAGATGGTACTCGAAAACGTGGATTATGACGTTGCCGGCGGGCAAGGAATAAAAATTTTTATTTCTTTATTGTACTTTAACAGTGAAATCTCCAAAAATAATATTATTTCTTCCTTCTATAAGGGAAAAAGTAAAGAATAAAATGAAAAGTGTCATTTTATTTAAATGTTTCTCCATTACAGAATATAATTCTTCAAATGTATGCCTGTTTTTAAGAAAAATAATATTTATTTATGTACTTCAATCGGACATACCAGAATTTTTAAGTGGCTAAAAGTTAAACAAATGAAGTGACAAAGAGTTTTTATAAGATAAAACTTTTTGAAATATTGTAATAATAAAATTAAACATCGATACAGACGAACGCGAATAAATTTTTTCTTATGAATAATTCGTTCGAATAAATAATTTATCATAATTTATAATGTTTTCAAAATGTGTATATAAATATTTTATAACCTGCCGTGAGTTGGTTTTGATTTAAAGTTTTTTAGGTTATAATGTTTATTGTATACCTATAGTTTTACTTGTAACTTATTGTAACGTACAAAATTAAATACCTGAGGATACTTAACTCTTTTAGGATTAGAACCACGGAAATAAACTAGACGTTATACGTATGAATCTTTTAAAAATAATTGCAATGTTACAAGGAATTATTTATACGCTCATCTTTATTCAATGTATTCATTGGGTTATGTAGCTTATAAAATTTATTCTGATATTTATTATTAAATAACGCACGTAGTTAACTAATTTATGACACAGTATTAAATAAATGAGCATTATTAGTTATTTTCTGGTTACACGAATTATTATATTATAATCATCTCTAAGAAAGCAAAGATAAAAATAATAAAAACGATTAGTACCTACTCATTATTATAACATAAATTATAATTAGAAACAATATTAAACAAATATATAATATATTGATGTATGGATCTTAAGTTGTATTTTTAAACTACAAACAAATTTATGATTGATTAATACAAAGATAGTTTTATATACTTGGTAACAGGTTGTTTTTTCTGAGGGGAGGGATGGAAGAGGGTATACAATTTGAAAAATTTTAAATGTTAAAGATTCCATTTTTCTACATATATATGTATATAAGTCCACCGATTTGCCTTAGAATTTCCAATAATTTTTACGTTTAAAAACTATATTTAAAAAAAAAACTTCTCGGTTTAGTCAGTAGTAAAAAAAAACGATCATCATAATATACAATGGTGTATTCGTAAATAATGTATTGGTTATCCGCTTTAATTTTTCAATATAATTTATAAATTAGGTACACAACTAACTACTTTTATTGTGTATTAATAAATATTAATTTTTCTGAATTTTTTTAAGAAAAATTACCAGATTATAACCTTTTTGAAATTGGCTATTTGGTATCCTCTTATTATTTAACGTCTCATAAAGTTAATAATCCGTCCGGCTTATCAGCGCCCTTGGCGACCGTTAAATTTTTAAATTAATAGGGGTTATTAAAATTGCGGAAGCATAGGTGTGTTGCTTATATACTTCTTTTGGAGGTTATATCTATGGAATACTCTCAGCAGAATACTGATTACCTAATAATATCCATGGTAATATAAAAGTTGTACATGTTAAGTAACAGCAACACACATTGTTCTATTAATATATTGGAACCTGTGATCTAATCGAACGTGTGACGTCATTGAGGGTGCAGATGAACTGCACGGTTTATACTTGTATGGACGATTCACACTAGAGCTTTTAGTGTGTTGGGTGACAGTGTTAACTAATTAAAGACTAGAAAATTGAAATATTGATAAAAAAAAAAAACTGGTTAAAACGTATCCGCGATAAAATATCTGAATTCACCTTTACCAAATTATCACGGTTGAAGTTTGTTATATATCAAAACGTATAAGAAAAAAAAAAGTAACGCTCATTATAATTTCATGTCGTCATACATTTTAATCATAAATATTTAGATAGGACTGGATATTTATTAATACATGTTTTTAAACTTTTTAGTTGCTTTCCTATACTTATCTGTTTTTTAATTAAAATAAATTTAGTATTTAAAAATATAATCACAAATTACCTATATAAAGTAATATTTTATAGAGGAATACGATCGTATACCCGCGTGTTCGTTTTATTTTATTTCCTACACGTATATTAGAATTTCAGTGTTATGAGCATATGACATATGTCCACGTATATCCTCCAATACGCCACTGAGAACATAGGGTACATTTAGTGGAAATGTAGAAGAGCTGAGATTTGGAAATTGGATGTCACTGAAATATAAACTCTATGACAGCGTCAAGTTTCAATGCAATATTGTTTTGGAATTACAATCAAAAATCAAAATCAATAATCGTGTTTCCACTAAAACTTAATTTTTCTATTTATAAGGATTTTTTCATTAATCACTAGAATTTCTAAAAAATAAGAAACATATTAAGAAAAAAAATCGACCTCTTGAAAGTACCATATAGGACAAATTTTCCATCGATAAATCTATTTCCATAAAATTCCTACTAGACATTAACTAAAGACATACTAAAATAAACATAATTTTATAATTAACAAATCACTTATACAATTTGAATCTCTAGTTTTAATAGAAAAAAATGTATTTTAACTTTAATTCTATTGGTATCGTTGCTTTTTTAGAGTAGAGCCACCAATGAATTAATAGAGCTTAATATAATATATATACTCGGTATATATATTATAATGTTTATATATATGTTAAGACTTAATTTTTATACAAACATTATAACATATATATGTATATAATATATATTTACTTCGAAGTGTAGACTATATTATATTTTGGTACATCTTATATTATATTTAACGCTTCATTAGGCATATTATTTTAGACTATTCGTCAGATTTATTAGACTTCATTTGATTCATTATTATAACAAAAAAAATCTAAGAATCTATCCTATAAATTGTAAATAAAAATATATTACACTTAGTCCTTTGATTAAAATAAAAAAAAAAAATTAATTATCAAAGTATAAAATGCATCATTACCTATCGTATTTTTCAAGGAAATTGTGGATATAATTGTATAATTATTTATCCAAGAAGCTATATCAAAAATTCTTATTATTTTATATAAAATCTGAAATTTGTAAATATAATTAATAAAAAAATGTAAAAAAAATGTAGGCATATATAATTATTATTATTATATATTAATTATATTATTATAAAATTATTGTGTTTACCTATACCCTATAAAATAGTGTGCACTGTGTACGTATACCAGGATAGTCCTTATAATGAATTTTATATATATTTGTTTATCCATTTTATTTCACCGACCCTTGTCAAGTGCCTCTAATTTAGGAAAACCGTATAATGACTGTACAGAGAATATTTTACAAGTACTCTATATTTATCGTTTATCAATAGATAGGTATATACTAAATAGTACATATTGTAAAATATTATGTCAATATATAACTCAACAAATTATACTCTGTATAAGCATTAACGCATGACATATTTACTTATTTGTTTACATTTTAGCCGTCTGCCTATTTATAGATAATAGATAAGGATCAATTATTTATCAGTACCCAACGAATATCGAATAGTTATTTTTATCAATAATGTAATGATTTTTTTCATAATAAATGTGAAGTAGTCAATTTAATAAAATATAAAATGAATGCATCGTGCATCGAAAAGATAATTTTAATTTCCAAAAACTAAAAATATTATATATTGTATAGCATGCAATAGGCAATAGGAATTACCAGAAAATCAAAATATAACACTGTCAAAACATATTGGCTTATGAGGTCATCACAAAATCTCATGGCAAAATCGATTTTGCAATAAGTATTGAGGTATATCAAGGTATATTAAAGTATAGATTGTACCATGAGTACACGATTGGTTTCGATATAACACAAAAGAATGTTTTCGATTGTATTCGAGACAAATACGAATTTATTCTTTAAGTTTAACATTTAAAACATGACAAACCTTATACATTATGTACAAGAATATGATAACATAATTAAACAATATTATTGCATATAATTTCGGTTATAACTTACGTACATACTGAAATGTAGTCCTAATAATGTCTGTAAATTAAATTATCGGCGTTAATTCCAAAATTATTTTAAATTTTGTTTTAATACTGATCATTTAATTTACGGAAAACGTTCCTTATTTTCTTATAAATTGTAGTTTTAAAACGTTGCCGGATAATTTGGTCACAAAATATAATAAAAAAAATATCGTATACGAATATTTTACCAGTATTATATTGAAATTAAAATTTGGATTCCTTGATTATGATTGCGAAACGGTAATTATTTATATAAATATCTTCGCTATTCTATTTTTATAAGTTGTTGAAAATAATTTAAATATATTTACTTAATGCTGTGTATTAGACATTGTATAAATATATATATTTTCTAATTAAAATGGGGATTTAGGGATTGTCAGGATTGTCAGATCATGTTAAGGTCACTTAACATATTCAACTTCTAATTCATATTATATTATGTGTGTGTATATATATATATATATATATTATTTAAGTATATATCGAGTGAACGGTGCCTAGCTCAGAAATCGCTATAATCACATACCCATGTACGAATCGTATCCCTATTGAAAACTGTCAATTTGACGTCGGACTGATTTGTGTGTTAAAGGAGGTGACAAGTAATTTGATCGAAGGTGGAGTGAACAAATAACATTTCAGTCAAACATGTTTATCTAAAAACTAACATATTGAAATACACGAAATATTAGATTAATAATTAAACGCTATGAATAATCTATGTATGCATACAAAATTTTTATTGCGATTTTATAATTTTTGGAATAAGGTTTTGACATATTTATTCCAAATATCATGTACTTACAGAAAAAGATATTGAATTTATTTTACCATACCATGGTTATAATTTCATTTTCGTGTAATAAGATTGTATTATGAAATAATTTACCACTGATGAATTGAGATACTTTTAATTTTATAACACTGTAACATTCATTATACATAAAATCTATATAAAAGTTCTAAAATCATTTAATAGAACTACGAAATACCATTAAATTGTAATAAAATGAAAAAGAGGAGGTGGAGAAATCTGGGGCTCCACGTTGAGTGCCAATATGTAATGTAACGAATAGAAGAGGAAAGACGTGAGAGAGGTTATTATTAAAATATGGTTATAGTTTAATTATATGTGTATTTAAAGTCTCATAGAATTAAGTGTTATAACATGTGGTTCCTATTATGATATTCCTATTATTATACTCGGTGAAATGTATAAATATATCTACGTAAGAAATTAAATGGGTACCTACTATGAAATACGAGAATATTTACATAAATATACTATAGACATGAGTATAAAATAATATTTCGAATTATAACATTATTATATATATTTATTATTATAATGTTAATGATAATTATGATAAACAAGATGTTTTAGTATTTATTTATATTTTTTTCATCTCCAGAGGATTTACTGACCAGAAAAGATCAATCATCAAACTTTAAAAATGCTCTCCTGAAAAATGTATAAATCAGACATAGGAATTTTCTGTTCTCCCGCCACGATTTAATGAATTGTGAGAAAATAGATATAGAATAATATAATAATGTAAGTTGAGATATTACGAGTATATTCCTTTATAAGCTTGAATGGTTTTAATTTAAACTGAAACATGCAACCGAGGATAAGGTAAAGCCTTTAAGGCAACCTTTTCTCGAGTCAAACACGCAACAGATCAAAATGAAATATTTAAGCTTCATAAGTAAAGTTAACTAGATAAATGGTGGAAAAGTAGATTTATAGGTATAGAAAATATACCAATGTAAATTTTAATAATATATGCAGCGTAGTTATGGAGACACACCGATTAATGAAAGGGAATATAAAATAAAGAAAGAAGTGGGTTCAACGTCTGTTTTAATACGAACTGTAGGGTCACGCGTGAGATTTGCTCAAAAATGTCCCGTTCATTACGTCCTGAAAGCCGTATAACATAAACACACAATCCGCGGTGCCGTGTCAGTAATCGTGTGTATAAGCAGTGTTAATTTACCTTCAGTAAACAAGAAAATAACGGTCGGGTTAGTCCGCGCAGGTCTTTTATAACCTTGCCCTCAAAGGCCAGTTATCTCCACTACAAATTGCGCCCTCTATGATAGTTAATTTAATTTAATGAAACATATGGGTAATGATGATGAGCGGTGTGTAGCATTAAACAGCTACATTTATTTATTCCATTCAACAGCTGTTTATTTCGTTGGTACATACAAAACATAAATAAGATAACATAAAAACACAAAAAATAAAATATGTATATACGAATATGTATATTATAGAGAATAGTCGTATACAAATATATATGACACAATCATATATTAGTAATATTATAATGACTTTTGAACACTCTATTTTAATAATACCTATTATTACGTAAAACGAAATTGGTAGTATGAAATTCAAATTCTTTCTACTTATTCGGATATCTTCTTAAATTACCACTTCGATAACAATTTACAGCACTTTCCAAGAGGATTTCACCATCGTAATTTTTCCGTATAAAAATACACAATTATTGTTTTTATTAAAAATTACGATTATGATATACAATACACTAAAGACCATAGTTATTTATGATGAGTTAAGAAGTATAAAAATATATACATTAATTTTATAATAACCTACGTATGTATCTACAAAAAAAAATTTTATATAACAAAAATGCCACATATACGAAATACGCATAAACCATATGCATAAATATATACGAATTGAAATAATCTACACGGCTTCGTAGGTGACGATCAGTTGGAAATGCATCACATTTATATAATATAATATACATATATATGGTATATAATATATATATATCATAATATTCTAGCATTCTTTTCATATTGACGATTCTTCAATCACGATTCTTCAAATTTGTTTAAGTCTCTAAATTTCATTAGATTTATCTGGTGAACTTCTCGAGATCTTAAACTAGTAACTCCACTATCTACTATGATATCATATACTGTGCTCTTGTTTGTCCAATTTTTGAACAGGGGAGTAAATACGGGGAAATATGGGGGATATATCCCTCCATGTGCTGTATTTAAACTTTAATAGTTTTTGATATTACCCTAATTCCAAGTTTAAGTGTTTAACTATACATTTAAAAAAAAAACTAAAGAACAGATGTGTGTCTGTACTATTTATAACTGTCGTTGTGTAATAACAATTAAAAAAAAATAAAAAGCATTTCATACGTATTGCATAATATTATCGTAGATCAACTGTTTTGATACCAAAAGAAATAAGAGAACATAAACTATAATTTTTATGTCAGTATTTTACGATTAATAATTTAAAAATATTAAGGAATATTTTAAAAGTATTTTAAAAATAGGTTAGTGTCAGTGCCACTTTTTTAATACTGGGTAATTACGATATTTGTTAACAAAACAATTTTACAAGAAAAATGTGTTCTTGAGCTGTAATTGTATATTATATATTTTTATAAAATTTCACAAGCAAAATTGTCTATATTTTAATATCATACTTCTTTCTATCTCGAAAATATAACTTATCTTACATAATTTATAAAAATCCTCCTAAAAATAGTTTTTTTTTAGAAAATTAATAATTTTTTTAAGCATTTATATTTCTTTCAAACGACATTCTAAAATATAATGTTAAAATTTGGTTTCTCAACTACAACTATAGCCCTTCAACAATTTTTTCTCGCAAAATAGTTTTTACAGTAAAATAACTCATGTGTGGTGTCCTTAGAAGACATAGCACCCACATTTGCTGACTTCGTCAAACCAAACGATAATATGCAAAATGTAAATCTAGCATTTTCAACCTCGTCATTTCTATTACTAGAGTAAATTGACTTATTTCTAAAGTTATAAACGAGATCAGATTTTACAGACAAGCTGTACAATAAATTATAATTTTGTAAAGAGATAAAAAAATGTTTAATGTTCAATAATTTAAATAGATAGATTTATATTTAAAATTTAAATTTTGAAAAAAGGTTCAACATGCTAGATAATGATATCGAAAATAACTTTAATAATAGGTCAATTTACTCTTATATTAGAAATTATGTTATGATAAGAATACTGGATGTAAATTTCGTTAATTATCAGTTAGTATCAGGCGAAAAGAGTAAAATCGAGTTAATTAAATGAATTACAGAAAGTACTATAAATGAGTTATCATATGCTTTTAAAGGGGGTGTAGTGGTAAAGCCACTCCACTTGTTAGCCTTAATTGTAGGTCACATATTAAAAGTAGTTTATTTTTTATAACTATTAAACATTCTCAATTACGCCACTGTTCTTGAATATAGTATGTTCATATGACATATATGTTTATGACATATCACATTTAATACGTCTATCTGTCATTTATTTATTTGAATACTATGTTCAATTGTAATGATGTTTATGAATACATTATATATAAAGGATATATATTGTATATCGTTTATATTATAAATATAATATATAAGGTCCCTTACACTATAAAGGACCTTTACAACGTCCTTTATAATAAAAGTGATTATCTTTCTTTCTTGTTCTTAATGAACTTCCATGTACCACTGTTCCTTTTAAAATTATATTTTGCTCTTTCAATTATAATTTGAACTTTCGAATCCTTCTCAATAACGTACAAAAACAAAGAGCTCCCCTTTAACATGCAATACAAATAATTACAAATAATTAAGCAAGTTAAGTTTCTAATCAGTGAATTTGTAAAAAATTAAAATCTGTTGAAATTGTATTGATAATTATTATCACAATATTTTTTTTGAGCTTGATTCGTATCAATTATAAATTATAAATATAGTTAATAAAAATAGATGAGATCACTATCAATACTTTTTTTAAATATTTTAAAATAAAAATATCAGCTCTAAATATGTTAAAAGAATTGGAAATTTACAATTATAATTAGCACATATAAACTAATTGTACTCATGTTTTTTGATTTTGTTTAAATTCTCATTTTTCGTTAGTTTGTTATTAATACAATATCTTATAAATCATGCCTAAATCTATACGTTTTAAACACCCTGTATTATATTGTATAATATATACATTATATATTTTAACAATTGAACAACTAAATTGCTTTTATTCATAATTGTTTTACATACTTTCATAAATATGTTTCCTATTTAAATTCTAAATATTAATTTGATCGAAAAATAACATAATATATTAGGTATTTGGATTGTAAACTTATACATTTTCAATCACTTATTGATCTAGGTTATACGTGCGTGTTTATGCAGCTTGTAGAATTCGGTCTCTCGAATGCAAACTTGTGTAGTCGTCCCACTTTATACAATTATTTTTTATTGAAGGTAATCTTAGATGTGAATTGATGTGGAACGTGTTTTCTCATAGCATCCACTAATGAAGATAAATTTCAATATATGTATTTCAGTCATATATATATATTTATTTTGTACCACTTATTATCATACTATACATGTTTATGTACTTGTATATAATTTTAATTTATTCCTACTTGTTATAACCTAGACCCAATATACCAGAGTATGTTGGAGTTGTTTGGCATCGTTATCGTACAAAGGATATGTTAAGACTAGAGCGTGTCCAAAACAAATTTTTATTATATACTTCTTTTATCCTCAACATAAAATATCCTGCCCACGATTTTTCCTTCATCCGTAACCCATTAAAAATTTCTATTCTTTCCTCTAGGCGCCTCGACGCCAATTCCAACTTATTTTCTTCCCTTTTAAATGGTTTCATAGATGCTTCTGATCTCTTTTCCTAATCTTGATCGTTCTCACCAAGCCAGAAATAACCAAATTATTCGCCCTGCCAACTCATAAAACTGCTTACAGTCATAATCAGCATATTCATATAATATTACGTCAAGGAAACTATTGAAAATATTTACTAACGTTAATTTGGTTCTAAGTTTTTTTTTCTTTATAAATATGTATTATTATTTCTAAACAACTGTTACATCAAATATTTTAATTTGTTCTATAATCCTTATATATACATTATTACAATTACCAATTGACGTTAGCTACAATAATTATATAAATGATTAAATAAATAATAAATATATCTGACACTGACATAATATTAATACGGTGTTTTGCGTGAATACTGTATGACGACTGAACTTTAGTTGTTCAAAGGATATTTATTGCAAAAATAATTATCAAAATCGAATGACAACATTGTAGTTTTTTGTAGTAAATAAAAAAATTTAATTACAATTCAAAATTAATATTCATCAATTAGGTACTCTAAATAATTAATAATTATTATTTGTAACTAGCAGTGATGATATCTTATTATACGAATAGATATTTTATATAAAATTTTAAACATTATACTACTAAAACCTTAGATAAAATATTCTGAGAAATATTGACACAGATTTTAAATATCGTGTCTCCCTTTTTATATTTTATTCTACAGACTTTTATTGTAATAATTACATTTTCATTTATACGTCACAAATAAATGCATTTAGTTAAGAAGTTACCATATAACACAATATTGTTATTAGAAATTCTAAAATATTGTTTTAACAATAATAATAATCTTTTATATTTGTTCATAATCAGAAATCATATGGCATGATGTTATTGCATTTAAAGTCAATTCTCGCTCATTTTATTTTTGGAATTAACTACTCATATTTTCGATTATAAAAATAAATTAGTACTCAAAAGTATACGATTCTTTTATTTATAAAACAATTATCTAGGTATTACCATCTTTAAAGATAACTAGTTAAATGTTTCTAAAAAAATAATAATATTAGGTACCTAATAATATTTTATTTTAATATTTTCGACCACTGGTAATAATTTAATATTATTTTCGTTTGCCGATAAAATGGTTATTAACATGTCTAAAGTGGTAAAATACTAATATTGTACAGATAATAGATTTTTGAATTTATATAAATTTACTTATAACTTTTGAATTATGGGTGATACATGAACTGCCATCTACATAAGAAATATACTTTTTTGGAAAGCTTTGGATGAAAACGCAAATTCCCACCACTAGATGTCATTACGAATTTATTCACTTTTGGAAATCGATAAAGGTCAAACATTCACACGGTAAATAATATTATTATCTTCACATCATTCTTGTATAACATTTTCCAATTTTTCATAAGCTTAAAACAAGTTTTATTATAAATGTGAATAAAGTTATACAATGCACTTGGGATGCTCGCAATAGATAAAGATGCCACAAAAAAAGTTTGTGAAAATAATTCATTATTAATGAATTATCATAATTTTTAATAGTTAAAAAATGTTTTATATTATTACAATTTGAAATTTCTTTAAAAACCAAAACAAATAAATAAACTGCGTTCAATGAAATTAATGTATACATTTATTTATAATTTTTTGTAAACCTAAAAAAATCAAAAAATAAAAGTATTAAACATATTTACAAAATAAATGAAAATTCTATAATGATATTACAGATCTTTATTATAGTTTATAAAATAATATTGTATTAATTCTAAACAAATATTTTGATTACTAAAAATATAGTACAATTAATTTTATCACGATCTCATAGTTGTATGAATGAATAAGATATATGTAAAGTTGCATTTTCCTATTAAAAATTTACTGAAAATCGACTGCATGCTCATAATTTGTACACATGGGACCAATATGATAATGATCGATCTTTGAAACAAAACTTTAAAAGTTTAAAAACATATTAGAAACCAAAATTGAACCAGAAACATACATGGAGATTAAGCCAGAACGATTAATAATTATTGAAATGAACTTAAAATATGTTTTCAATATAATTATTTTTATAATATAATGGTATCATAAAACTGAATAAGGGATAACATTGCATAAATTAATGTTATTTTAATATATATTTTTACATTTATTATCATTACAATTAATGATATCTGAATTATAAACTATTGATAAATACGTTATACATAAATATCTGCATAAATTATTTTATTTAATATATTGTTTTTTATTTATATTGGTTTATATTTAACATAAAATAATGCAAATCTCATAAGATTCGGCGAAGAAATCTTATATAATAATTAAAAAATAAATTGAATCTTAAGTGCTAAATTTAATTTACAAACATAAAAACAAGAACGAGAACCAATAAAAAAGATTCCAAGTTCCAGGTTCCCAGGTTCCAGGTCCCAGATTGAAATTATTACCTATAATATTTATTCAAATTTGGATAGAACAATATGAACACTAAATTGAATAGAGGATTATAAATTCTAGTTTGTGGTAAATTTAATAGTGTGAAAATATTTATTTATAAATATTTTTAGATTCAGAGTGCAGCTCAAAATATTTGTTCTACAATGCTTGGTTTTTATTTTTATTTTTTATTTATGCATGCATGTTTTTGGTTTAGATGGAGTTGTATAGGAGTTTTTGGATAGAGAGATCTACGATAGTAAATTAATTCTATTTATTACTTATCATTTTTAGATTTCCTTAGTAGTGTTTTCTTTGTTTTAAAGAAAAACTACCATAAAACACAATAAACAATAATTGTAAATAAGTAAATTGAACGCCAGAAATTTGATGTTTACACCAAATATTTACTATAGCACTATTTTAAAGTTGTAAAAATTAAAAAAAACTTTTTGACCACTTTTTAGTAACTTTTATGAAATGTTGAACATTGTTTTGTTTTGTTGTATGCTATTTACAATTACTAGCTTTTAAGAGTAAAGGAAAAGTATGAAACATAACCGAAAATTGTTATACATAAATTGTAAATTGTAATATCATATTATAACAAGTTTCACTAAGAATAACAAATATCAAAATATAAACTGTCATTTACCTATTTTTGCATTCAAATGAAATATATCTACCATCAGTATCTCTTACTGGCTGGCTTTTTTTTATGAACTCTGAAAGCATTTTATTCTATTCTGTTTACATTGTTCTTTTGGTCTACATTTTATGTATCTAAGCTTATTCTAAGTTTTACCCTATTTAATAAATAAGAAAATAGTGTAACTTACATCAACAAGGTGGAAACATTTATGATTTTTTTTTTTTTTGTGAACACCATAACTACCTTCGTCACAAATTAAGCTAAAATAAAAATGAAATTCCATATTTTAATTAGTCTTTCTTAACGTTATATACGTAGGATATACAAGTGCAGGACATCATTTAAGTACATGAAATTAAATAGAAATAACTTATGTTAACCAAAATGTTTTTGAAACCACTTTATGTTTTGTTGTAAATTTTGTTCTCCAACGACTCGCCTCTATTCCGGACAATCCGTTTAGACGTTTAGAGCGTTAATGGCGCAGAGATTTACCGCAAGGCCAACATTGTAATTTATAATAAAAGTGCCTTCATAACATATAATATAATATTTGCCTCAGGTTTAAAGTGCCACCATCATTTATTTGTTCAGGATAATCTACGTTAAATAATTAGTTCTGCAGATATATTACATACATAATATTATTTGCATATTCTGTTTGTATATGATAGTGTACACTTGAAGCTTTTATTTGGGTTTCATAATGAGCTATTGGATATCTATTATTTGCCAGTGCAATGTAGATGAGAACGAACCCGTCTGTGATTTGACCCTATCATCCTACATGTAAATAATTTCACTAAATTTGCACAGTATTGGGTCTGTTTATTTTAAAATTAATTAAAATTCATTCTGGTTGGATATGGACGTTTATTATTAAATTTGATCATCAGTCCAAAATTTTGGCTCCTATAGCGTATGGATTGTTAAATTTTTAAACATTAATTCATAATTATTAATATGAGTATGTTAAGTCCTGATAGGTCTGCATAATTTCAGAAACCTCTAAGAAGAAATCCTCTTCAGTTTAATCTTTATTTAAAATAATCCTTAGTGCTAACCGTTATTTAGAGATTCACTAGTTTTAGGAAAATAATCTTTAAAATATGCTAAAATATTTATTAAGTCATTTGATTAACAAAAAATAATGAAAATATAGAGAACTGGGAGTTGAAAGTAATTTAATTTTTTTCCTTTAACGATATTTTTTGGAAGTCTTATTTTATAAGCTTATTAGGTATATCTAATGAGAAAATAGTTCCCAACGTCAAATTGGCAATATGTGTAGTATTTTTTAGTAATTTTATATTTCTACAATTACAAAATATATCAGCCAGTAATGAATAATTAACTGCTTGAATATGCGGTATAAAATTAGTAGGAATGAAATTACAGACTTCTAATGTTTTATCTAAATTTAAAACTAACCACGCTCATTATGAAATAGGATCAATTTGATTGTTCCTACCTATATCCTTCAAATATTATTTAAAAATATCAACGAAGTACACAATTTTTATACTTATGCAATTAAATTGTTGTATTTTTTTTTTTTTAGAAAAATAATTGTAATTATTAATTAATTTAATAATTATTTATTTTTTATTCGAGTTTACTTTTAAGGTACAAATAAAATAACTGTTCTAATATAAAAATGAATTATTGGGGGTGAAAACTAAAACGGTACGTCCGTTATGGTGAGGACCGGATTCATAAACAATCTACGCGGTATCACGTAACTTTATTGAATAATTGCTGTAATGAACACAAATATGTATATAGGGAAAGCGGATATGGGTTGCCCGCAGAGTTGCCAGAGCAACCTGGGTGATGGCATGGCCGAACGCTATATAAGCGCAGCCCTAATAGTTCATAATAGGTGGATATTGGGTATAAACAATCCTAATTGGTATGTTCCAAAATAGGACGTTACGACACAATTATCTACTGAATTCAGTGGAGTGGTCTGTAGATAGGTCATCGGGAGCCATTTGCCTAATAGGCGTGCTCGCTGCGGGAACCGTTGGGGAAGTCTTGAGAAAGACGTGTATCCCAATCTAGCCACGGCCGTCTCCAGGTGGTCGTACAGCCAGTGACTGGCTAATCGTGGGCTCTGGTGTTCGACAAAATATATAGTCGCCGAGGTTGCTGCTGTCTGGGTTTCGATGATTGTCGGTGGGCGGTCTTGTACGTCCCGCCGGGGTCGTCGATTGTCGGTGGGTTATTTGACTGCAGAATTCTTGTAGTTGGCAGATAATTGCTGCTGGCGGCTATTTTCGTTGATTCGGTTCGTCGTTCCCCCTAGTCGCCGCTAGTCACTGGTGATCTCTTCAGTTTCTTCTGTTCTTCGAGATACTGTGATATATATCGAAGGTTGAAATGTTTGAAGAAGAGTGATGTTGTTATTGCTTACTTTGCTTGTTCGCGCGGTTCTAGGACTATTTTCACATTCCAGGTGTTACCTATATTTTGTAGATGAATGTTTTTTACTTATGTATAGGTACCTAGATTTTTTTAACTTCTTTATTCCATTTTATTTTTGTATCTGCTAATTTCTAATTGTTTAACATTTTCTTCGTTGGGTTTATTAAACAAGAATGCTATTGTTTTGTTCGCATTTATTTAGAAGCAATATTTCCTGAACCATCTAATTTTAGAGTTTAACTGTTTTTGAAGTTCAATAATTTCCCTTTTTGGATTTTATTCCTATATATATATAAGGGTATCATCTACAAAAAGACTAATGTTTTAATTTTAGTTTACCGGAACATCATTGGTAAAAACTAAATACAGGGTCAGCGAGAGGCATAAGCCTTATTTTTATACCTGCTCTGATTAGAGAACTGCTTGGATTTTCTGTTTTCGAGAAATGACTTGATGAGTTTTGATAGCATAGACGGAGGAAAGGGGTTCCTATTTGATGCAGCTTGTATAACCTTACCAAACAGGGCCTAAGGTATTTTCTACGTCTAGATAAACTGCCACAATTATTTTCTTTTTTCTTGTACCTATGAACAAACCGTCTGAAAAAGATAACAGTTGGATAGTAGTTGAGTGGTCGTTTCTAAAATTGTTCGTTTCGTATATTTTGTCCAATCGCATTAACTAGTTTATTATAATATTATTATTAATATAACATTCTCTAGAATTTTTTAAAAGGATAACAGATGAGAAAATGATCTGTGGTTTAATGAAAGCCTGGGATATCTTCTGTCTTGGGTATTTTGTCATAGGCTGATTTGGAATATAGGGTACTTTTTTTTTTGTCTGATTTTTGGTCGGTGGTGTGTGAGAGTAATCTGTATTATTTTTCGTTTGCCACCGATGATAGTTGTGGAGAACAATAGCTGGTTTATGCGGCATTTGAGCACTAGTGGAGGAAGAGTGAGTGTGAGTTGCACCGTGGGTATCTGCCTATGTTACACAAGTAATACTTACTATGGCTAGGGGCCCGCTATATAAAACGACGGTCTAATTAGTCTGTGGATGGAGACGCAATTTTTGCGTCTGACTGTCGTCTTGGTTTCACAACTCCGTCATGATTTGACGACATTCTTTAAAAACAGCAAGTAGTAAAGACTTACTGGGTGATGATTCACTGTACGGGTACGCTAATCGAAAATTGATTGTAATAGACATGCGTCTGGTATTGATACACGCCACCGTACCGATATAATGTATTGGGTTTTGCCGGACACAATTCTTTATTTCTCCGTTCGTGCAAGCTCGATCGTGGTAGGTTTCCCTATAAAGGTGGTATATATATTGAGCCAATTGACATTTTAACCGTAACGATCTTCCCCTTAGCCAAATTCAGAGGAAGTATTTTTGTGAAGACGCACCCTGATTGGAGGTTTATTTATGTTTTGGAACTCTTTCGCCGCTATTTTCGTCATTGTGTAGATCAATGAATGTTTAGGTGTATCAATGCAGGTAGGTACCGGCACGTCTGATATTACCGTCGCTGAGCCATTTTCCTATGCAAATGCCGCGGTGATGCGCGCCTGGTCATTTAGAGGCGGTGTTTGAATCGTGACAGTGTAAATGTACATGGTCTTGCCACGGAATACCGTCATTATTTCGTCTTTACTAAAATTCAACCATGACTACGTGGGACTAATCTCCAAATCAACGTGAAAACGAGCCGTCAGAACGACAAAAAATTGATTATGGATACTTCACTTCTGTATAGTGGGTCCATGATCAACATGAGTATCGTTGTGGCTCTATAGCAGGACCTACCACGGGCAGACATACATGGTGCACGTCCCACATGCTCTTTACAATCCCATGCTATCGCAAATTCGTAAACACCCGTAGGTTCAAAAATGTTCAATTACCTATGGAAAAATATAGAGAAAGTTCTCCAAATTCGACCTTCACCAGAAAAAATCAAAAACAGCAGAGAACACAAACACCGTTAGTACTCTGAGCTCAAACTCCAACCGATCGACCACCTCCACACTCAAATTCGTTGAATCTCTGAAATCCAACCCCAAATCTCCTTCAGACATTGTCATTTTATATAAAATCGCACAAAATTCTTAATAAAACAGTTATTCCACAAGCAGATGAATCGAAGCAGGATTTCCCCAGAGCTTATGCCATTCCCTTCAACCATTTGACCTTTAAATTAATGATATCCCACTTTACTCACACTCTAAATTTTCTGTCTTCGACACCCTTCTATACGTCACCAGAAAATGTAACAAATCTGCGGTCAACAAGCTCCAACTACTAATTTTATAAATCATGTACAACCTTAGTTTTCACAAAGGAGAATTTCAGTAAATCTCTCAAAAACCTCTGCTATCTTCTTTACAAACAAATCCACATAAACCAAAAATCCAAAAAACTTCAATCAATAGGTCCCACTCCATTAAATATCATGGACATTACAATGACAGAAATATAAATTATACAAAATTTATCAAACTCGCATTTAACAAAACCAAAGCAGCCGGTCAACTCCTATTCCACATAATCAAATTCAAAATCATCTATCTCAACTAAAATATATATCTACAAAACATACATTCATCCTATTGTAACATACGATAACCCAGAATGGACTTCTAACATTTCACACACAAGCTGGTCTTGTGTAGATGTCATATCAATTAGTCATTCTTCGGGAATCCACAACTTTCCGGTTTACGTGAGTAACTATTCTATCAGGAAATCACAGAACATGCCATCAATTTCCCATTATATCACCCTGTTTTCTTAAAAACTCCTACAAAATATCACTTCCTCGCCCTTCTCTAACAACTCTCAAATCTCAAAATGTACTAGCAAAATCAAGATCACAATATATAATCGCCCAATAACTGTCTAACTTTCAACCTCCTAAACAAATAAACTCATAATTCCGTATCCAATTTTCCATCCTCTTTAATAAGCACTCATCTTTAAACAGAATACACCATCTCAAGCAAGGCAAAAAAAAATGGTGCCTACACTACTTGCAATACGTCTCTTAATAATAAGATTTATTATTACAGAACAAATATGTACTTTCACTTGATCTTCTTTACTTCATCTTGAGTTTGAAGGATGTTTATTAAATCCATAGAAGAAGCGGTTACAAGCTCCAGCGAGTTGATTAAAATAATTTTAATTTTCAAGGATATGTACAATTGAATTATAATGAATAAATTATAGTACAACTCAACTAGCGTGTGCGTATTTAAGTGTTTGAATTCGAATGTAAATATTATTGAAATACACACACATAAATAACATATGTATATTGTTTTGTTTAAATAAAATGCTTTCAAAAACGTTTTAAGAATACTTTCTTTTCTTTTCTACAAAGGTTTTGATTTTTTTTTTTCGTTCAGATTAAAATATTATTAGTTCTCAGTGGTTTTCTTATAAATTATTTGTCCAGTTATTATTAAATGTGGTTTTCAAGTCATAAATCCATATAGAATACATGAGTCAATGTCGATTTTATTTTTATTTTACAATAAATGTAAATAAACCTCTTTACATCCTATCTTATCTCTAAAACGACCCCACAACTATATTTCTATGCTCTTTGAGCCGATAACTTGCTTATCACTAAATTATAGTATTCAACTATTCATGTCAGTGGAGTTGATTAATGGAACTCAGACAAAACGATTGTTTATTGATGACTGAACTCCAGAGAATTATAATTTCTTTCATTGGACAAAGTTCACTATATATAAACTCTAAATAAAAATATATATATATATATACATACATATATATCTAATATATATATATATATATATATATATTAGAGAAACGAAAAAAATAATCATTTGTTTGGAAACTTTGCCGAAGTATGCTGTGCCATCCACCGCCATTGTACAGAATCCCACAATGGGTCTCGTGATTGACGATCCAGTTTTCTGAGGTGGTCCGTCACAGGTTTTGACCGTTTCATTTATCAAACTGTCAGACGTCGAAGTCTAGTTGCGTAAATCCAACTCGACCAAAAGCCGACATATTGGCGGATTTTCAAATAAAAAAAAAATATATATATATATATATATATATTATTACACAAAAATGTATTGAGAATAATTTAGAAAATGAGCTGGCACAAAATTTCGCTTAACTTATAGGTATTTATATTGATTTTTGTTTAAGAAAATCCATACCGAATAATTAGTTATACATATCAAGATATACGGTAAAAAATTAATAATACAATAAACTTTTAAATAGTATGTAATCATTATATATTATCAAAAGAAAAAAAAAACAGTGAAAAATAAATACAATTATTTTCACACTTTAAATATTTTTTTGAAAAGTTATAATCAAATAGTATTAAGTTTAAACCATCCCTAAATTCATGTTTAAATAAAACCACAAATAAACACTTTTATAAAAAAAAAATAAGTTTTATAATATAGAGAAAATAAAAATATATCTTTAATTTATTTCAGTATACACGTTTTAAAATTAAAAATATTACTTTATGTTATCATTATTAAATCTAATTTCGTTAGGTATGCCAAAAAATATTTTTTATATGCGTTCCTGAAAATTGTATTAATAAAAAAGATTAATCAAACACCTAATTTTAAAATAATACACTTAACTACGTTATATATATTTCAAATTCACATAAAAAATATTATTAGTTACAAATTTTATTTTTGGAAAAACAAAAGAGCTATTTATATTTTCAATTAATTTTTATTTTTACGTAGGTAGTTAAATTATAAAAATATAATAACGTGAATAATGTTCAAATTTATCTAATCATAATTATAGTTGAAACCCAAAAGCTATTTTATATAAAACTGTAAATATATGTAAGGTGATAAGTATATTATTATAATAACTAGAATATGAACTAGATCAATTTTAAATAAATCCGTCTTATAAGTTTATTTTAAAAAGTTAAAAAGGAAAATTCAAAATTGAAAATCCAAATTGTGATTTAACCAATATCTATAATTCCATAAATAGTTTTCCTATGCCCGATATATTATATTACTATATATATATATATATAGACTTCTAGAACTAACAGAATGAAAAGAAATTTAAATATTGATATTGATAAATACAGCAACGAATAATTCGTTTATAATAAAATACAAATATAATTATTGTAAATACAAACGGACAGTCTACAAGGGAACCAATTCAAA
The DNA here is from genome assembly GCA_025469235.1 of Pemphigus obesinymphae. Lineage (NCBI taxonomy): Eukaryota > Metazoa > Arthropoda > Insecta > Hemiptera > Aphididae > Pemphigus > Pemphigus obesinymphae. The sequence goes on from JAIPRL010000408.1 coordinate 40,432, forward strand.
AAAACTCGTAACTATGTACTAAGTAGTAACTATAGATAGACGGATGGAGAGATAGACAGACACAATGGAGATATAAGGTGTCCTTATATAAGAAATAAGATATAAAATAAGGTTTACAAACCTAAAAATCGACCAATAACTTTTATTAAAATTATGTATTAAAAACATTTTTTAATTTCAACAATTATTTTATTTATAAATTATGCAATTACATTTTGCATAAAAATTAACATTTTGAAAGTTCAAGTTTAAAACTATTGTGTTTAAAATAATTTAAATATATAGTTATAATTTTCTTAAAGCTTTTTACAATCATACAAATACGTATAAACTAACATTTAGTAATATAAACAGATAATCAGATTATTTGTTATTTGTAAGTTTCTTCTGTACGACTTGATGCTTTTGAAATTCTTTACGTCTTACTAAAAATAGTGGGAGAAGAAATCTTACATTTAAATATTATTATATTAATTTTAATTAAGGTATTGATTTATAAAGTTTTTATTTTTGATGATATACTTCTTACGATTTAAATTTAAGCCCAAACTCTTCAAACTTAGAGATTTGACAAATTCAATAACTTTTTTTCTGTTGTATATTTTTAAGTTTTGTTTTTATATTTTTTTCGTAATAATTACTAGAACTTACGAAATCTGCACTATAATTCTCATATTTTAGATTATATTTTTTATAACTAAAAATAAAAATATTTTTATTTAACTTTTTTATTTATAATTCAAAATAACAATTTATTTAATTATTTAAAAAAAAAATGGTGTTTAAAACTATTAATAATTAGGTTACACTATACATTTTTTTATAACTATTAAAATTTATTTCTTACTAATTATCATTACAAATCACATTACTTTATTTTCATTATTCAATTAATAAGAATATTATGATACTAAAATTTTTGTTATTTAGTACCTGCTTAGCATTTATTTATCATTAATGAAAATATTTGGAATTTTAGTAAACTTCAAAAAACTATAGAAAATGTGTGATTTAAAATTAATTAACATTTCTAACAGCAAACTTTTTAAAAATTAATTTATAAAATAGCTACATAATATTATAAAAAAAAAATAAATTTTATATGAATAATAAGAAAATTAGCGCTTGTTATGTTATTAAAAAAAAAAAATTACTTATAATAGTTATAATATATAATATTTACAATATTTAATATTGAACAGAACAATAGTTAGGTATTACAGTTGTCAGATCTCCAGGAAAACCCCAGTATATATATATTTAATTCAATACTTTGTATCTCTGATAATATTTATAATTCGAATTGCATCTTATTTTTCTCCTTGGACTTCTACATTTCCCCTTCCTCATATCATTCACTTTCACATCATTCCACCACATTCTCGGTCTTCATCTCATCCTTATTGCTTTAACATATTTTTTGCTGTTTTTATAGATATAAAATAATACACAAATATAAGAGTATTTTGTTCATCAGATTAAAGCTAATGGAGATTTTATTATATATAATATTATGTTATCATCAACTTTATATGAAAATAGCCGATTATTAATAGAAAGTTATGCAATATCAAAAATATAACATTTAGGTATTTTTAAATAAATTTAAATCAAAGTTTACTTCGTACCTTTATTTTTGTTTTAATTTTAAACTTACAGCCATTTAATGAGGAGAAAAAAAAAATTGTATGTTTTGTTCCAGTTCAAATAAAAATGTATTTAAAACAAACAATTTAAGCATTATTTTGAAGATATTATTTTAAATGAATGTATCTTACAGCGTTGTTAAAATTTAACGAATTACCTTACATTATTATTGTTTTACATTATTTTATACTTTGGTCGTATTCACAGTAGTTATATATTATGTGATTTTAATACAAAAAATACGACGTTTAAATAACATATTTTTTCTACATTATTTCATAAAACACAGTTTATAGATTTGAATGAATTTATTTTGTTAACAACCCATGTAGTTCATTATTAAAATTAATATTATAAAAGTTTATAACAAAATGGATGTAATGTTTAGTATATAATATCAGTTATAATGGAATACAAAAATATTATAACTTGTGTCGGTACAAATTATATAAATGATTTTTTATGGCGAGTTGCTTCATAAAATTGATATAAAAGCCTATAAAAAATGTAGGACTTTGAAAAGTCAGGTTTAAATTCTGAAAATTATTTTGAACTCATCAATTTTCTTCTATATATCGTTGGGTTTTTTTTTTATTATTTTATATATGATTAAACTTCGCAATTTTTAAACAATAATTATGTTCCAATATGTAATAGTAAAGAAAAATGGTTTAATAGATTCCTAAAAGACTATCTGACAAATAAAAATCTGTTTTTAGATTTTAAAATACGGCTTTCCAATGTTGCACAATTTTAACACGCATATCGGTATTTGAGGTGGAATTATCGTGATTACACAACAAAAAAAAAATATAGAAGTACAATGCTTATTAGATTAATTTTAAAATGTATTTAAATATTTATAAATTGTTAAATTTTTATTATTTCAAAAATGTCTTAAAAATTGCCTATTAAAAATCCCTTAAAATTCACAGATATCAGCACATCAATTAATTATAAATAAAATTAAAATATATATTTATTTGAAATTTACAATGTATCAATGTAAGAAAGACAGCGTTATGAATGAAGGAGATTATTATGGATGAAATTTTTGGAGGAGAACGTATGTAATTTAATATATTATTTGGAAAGGTACCAAGAGAAGGTATACGGGAAATGAAGATAAGAAGGAAAGAGTACGAAGTAAGGCAATCAACATTAATGTAGTTAAGGTCATAGAGGATCTCATTTAAATGTAGAATGTATATGGGAGAGTTGATAGGAGTAATTTGTTAAAATTTTATGTCCAAGACGCAAACGGAAAAAAGCCACTATTAGTTGTCTTGGAAAATCAAGATCACATAACCCTAGATAGAAGGATATTGTAGGCAAAGTACCTATAGGCTAGGAGGAATAATTAGGTGTATAGGAATAACATTTGTGCTACCAGTGCTTCAAGTCATTTGTGCTTCAAGTGAGTTTTCGATGAATAGGTAAAAGGTCTAATTGCGGTAATTTAAAAGAAGAAAACTGAATAAAATATTTGGTGAAATAAGGGAAGCAATCCACCTTCGGATTACCAGTGATACCAACATAACTAGGAGTCAAAATCGGCTGCACACATTTGTTGTCCAGATATACGCGATGAACTAGAGATTTTATAATTAACAGAATGGGATGGAAGAATTAAAATGCTTAGATGAAATAGCAAGTAGGCAATTCAGGCAAATGAGGGTCAGAAACGATATCATATTGATCATCATATCATCATATTAATGGTTCTTATGGATAAACTGAATTGTAGAGTGTTAATTGTTACGTAAATCTCAACAGTAAAAATGAAGCAAAGGGATGTAATTTATTAGAAATGTATAAATTAAATTCCGGAAAAAATAAATTCAGAACTTGTAGATTTAAAGGAATCAGAGCCATCGGTGTTCATCATGAATACTGGATGTGAACATGTTAAAAAAATTAAGTCAAAAAATAGTGAATTTCTAAGGTAGTATGAAGATGCGATAAATCTTTTAAAGAGAGACCAAAGAAACAATGAAAAATAATAATATCGAAAAAATGAGTCAGAGCTAGAAAAAGCGTGTTATATATTTGGAAAAAAAAATATCCAGTTAAGAGGAGTAATAGAATAATGGATAAATACTAAAGTAGGAAGGGTTATAAGAATGTATTTTTAAGAAAAGTTAAAATTAGTAAAGACCTGATACAAACATTGAAAGTACCATAATTGTAAGTAAACATTTTTCGGCAAGACAACCACGATGGTATTTTATTTGTAATGGAAAACAGGAGCATTCTAAGCTGAATCGTAAATATTAAATTAATATTTTTAGATGTAAGTCATTAAAATTATATAACACATATTTTTGATACTAATTTATTTTTCATTATCGTTTATTTTTTAATCAAGTCTATATATATAAATGTTTCAAGAACACAAATCGTAAATATTAATTAATTAATTTTTTATATTTAAATTAAATTTACTTATTGTTTTTCATAGAAAATTAAATTGCAATTTTATACATATTATAGTTAATAATTTTTTTAGAAAAATAATATTACTAGACTTCATATTAGTAATTAAGTATAGAAAGTTTTTAATTCTATGATATGTATATGCCGGGTAAGAAAATGTAGATATCAGACTTTTATTATAAGTGACTGAAAATGGTAATTCAATTATGTTAGAATTGCATGTGCAGTCATACACACGATTATATAATATACGTTATGAAATATATTTCCGGGTGGTCGGTAAAGATGGTGGATGCTTAATAAGGACTTGTCCCCAATGTCGAGTGACACGATATATTCCCAAAGGCTTTAAAAATAATTACAGACCCTACAGTTCACCATTGGTATAAAGTAACTCCATAACGGTATTTTTAATTAAAACCTTAACCGGAGTACTTTTAACAATGGGGCGGGGGGAGGGATAAAAAGAAAGAGAGAGAGAGAGAGAGAGAGAGAGAAATAATTATGAGTGAAGGTATCAAGGTATAAAGTCCAAACACAATGAGCCACGGGTTATTCCATGGTGGGTTTCAATTTCCAAACACTTCGTATAAATTGCACGATAAGGGAACAATGCAACATAATTAGAAATTTAAAATAAGCACGAATATGATTATAATTTTGAAACATTTCAGATACGAAATATTATGCCATTACTACGAAAATTATTCAAATAAATTATTGTCTTCTATATACTCATCTTAAAGTTGAAACTACATAGGTACAGCACATGTCAGGTTTAAGAAGATAATTTTGATAATTTATTCATATTGTATGATTAAATTTGACACCTATCTTATGTTTTGTCTAAATCTAACTTTTATGGTTAGTTACTAAATTACGTACGTAGTAGTTTAAACATATACATTTTGTGCAAATATGAGTTTAAAATGATTAAACTATATTTCCAAAAAACATTGTTGTATCGTTTTAAAAATATTTTGTACGCACATATTGTAAATTTAATATTTCAGACAATAATTAAAAATTTAATACTAATTAATACAAATATTAAAAAGAACATTTTTCGGATATAAGTATTGTAAAATTATTTTTTGAACAACATTGGGAAAAAAGTGTATTTAAATATCGTATTTCAGACATGTATTTTATTTATATTCAAGACAATATTGAAAACAACGTAATTAGAAAAAATTAAGAAATTATTTGTTGAACAAATATGTGAATATGTGTATTTAAATATTTTTATTCCAAACAATATTAAAAACAATATTTGAACATGTTGTGAAATTTATAATTTAAGGAAAATTGAAACAAGACAGAAATACTATGTTAATAAAACTAATGGGGTAGATACCTATATATTACGTGCAATGCAAATACAAATATAATACCAGCCGAATTCCCCGGCTTCGTTCGTGAACATTTACTAAAAAATCCTGTCATAGCGTGAGTCTATGTAATTAAAAAAATATTCTCTAGAAATGTATGCTTTCTACGATTAGTAGTATGGGTTGGGTGTTGATAATTTCAATACGTTTAGATTACATGGTTAAAATATCCCGGTGATTAAGTACCTGAAATTTGTATTAATTTATATGTATGATTATGTAGCAAAGTCGCTAACGCCTGTATGTAATATTCTAGGGTAGCGGGTTCGATTCCAGATTACTGGATGGACATTTTTACCGAATTTTCATCACTCCCGGCTATGGGGAATTTTATAGATAAAAAATAGTCGTACAATACTCAAAAGAGGGTGACTGATAAACCGGTCTATCTCTTTTTTTTCTCTTTATTCTAACTTTTTTTTTTAGTTATGTAGTAAGTTAAAATATAAAACTTTTGGTGATTTTTTATCTCATTAATCTAAGGTAATTTGGCACAAATAAATGTTTGTACAAGATATTAGTACATTAAACATAACAATATTTATAATGGTTTACTATGAAAATATATTTAAAAAACAATTTCTTTAAATCCTTAGGTAAGCGAACATTATATTAATTTTAAAATTATTTTTATTTTTATGTAGTAACATGAAGTGCATTACACATAATTGAAAATTTAGTTAAAAAGACCATTTCAAAGCTTTAATTTAAACAAATTTTGACACCGAAAATGTCTTTAAAGTAAACTTTGCAATTGTTCAAGTGGTTTTATAATACACGAGGAAAACGTAAACAGAAAATTCAATAATATTTATGACATAAAACCAAAATTGGTTATTTTATCATAACGATTAACCATAACATACAAATTCTAAGAAATTGATACTATAATATCTTTATTCGTCATATTTTTTTCACAGTTCTGAAAATTAGTACAATTTTCCATTAAAAAAAAAATATTATTTATTTGAAGTTTAAATTAAATTATGTGCGAAAATAGAATTTTTATAAAAAAATATAAATTATATTGTTGTAATAATACATGTATTTTTGAGTATTCAGACTTTTAATTTCTATATTTACCATGATACAGTTATAATATTCTTTGAATAGTTTTTTTGAGAATAGATTATTTTGTACTATATGATAATTATACTTTCAGTTTAGATATTTAATAATTATTTATAATGTAGCATAAATTATAAAATTTGAATAATAATGAAAAAATTATATTTTTGATGGTTTTGTTATTAAAGATACCTAAGCATTAGAAAGAAATATTTACACAAAGATGAATATGCTGTCTACATTGTAGTAAATCTATAAAAATCTAAATCATGGAAACCATAATACAAAAGATTAAAATAAAACAAGTGGACCAATCTAATGTTTAACACATAAATGTTTGCTAAAATTTACTAAAATTAGCATTCAGAATTACACAAATATAACAAGAATGTTTGTTGCTATTGCATTCATTACCTGGCCCAACATAAAATAAAAACTATTTTTAAACGCGATATCAACATATAATATTATCCTGTGTATAAATGTTAATTGAAAGTTAAAATCAATACATTAATTTAATATACTATTTATATATTCATATATTATATATTATAATATATTATTTCTAAATTCATAGATTTACCCAATTTCTTATTACATAAAATCACATATAACAATAATCCATGTACTTTGAAGAGGTCGCATAATAATAAAAAAAATATGTTCTCCGATTTATTCATATTATTATTTGGATATAAGAAAAAAAATATCAATTTATTTGTATTGTATTTTATATAAAACGGGTATATATATATATAATAATATATGTATACATTTATATAGATAGATACCATTATTATGACATGAGTTATGAATAATTATTATCATAAATGTATGCAATTCAAGAACATTTTATATTCAATACGGATATTATGCATCATCGAATTAAATATTATTATCATGTGAACTTAACTAAGAAATAGTTATGTTAGTGATAAACTCTAAATATACATAAGTACATTAAAAATATAGTTAAGCCTGAATTCTGTACATTTTATTGTGATTAAATTTGAAAATCAGTTTTTTAGTATTTTACATTCGATGTATGCTACAATAATATTACAAGCCAAATACAAAAAATATTATCCACTATATAACCCGTTATATTTAATCTGATTTCGTATTATGATGAACAGTTAACCCAATTATAATATATCTAATTGACAAGCGCTCAATTATTTTCACTGTTGGATATTCTACATTATATTATAAATTCAGTTACTACCAAATAATAATTGGACAAGAAACTAACATTGGTACCATTAATATATAAATATATATATTTCAATAGTTGTATGATGATCGAGGCGACTTAAAGAATATGCATGTTTTAGGACTAATCTTTATTGTTTCGCAAAGCGTTTCGTCTTCTCGGATCACAGATCAGTCGAGTCTTATCCTGTCAAGCTGAATATCGTTTTTATTGTATAAATATACATTTATACATTTTTGTGTTAAGTATTTTTATTGATTTAATAAAATATAATTTTAACTCTTAACTGCGTGTTTACCTTATCATTTTTACTATTTATTATATTAATTACGGACAATAATAATCATAACAATAATTATTTGCTGAAGTCCAAATGGTTCATAAGTAATTTATGAACTAAAACTCGTTTTACTTAAAATGTATTTTGTATCCATGGATGGTTTTAGTCAGTTATATGTTACTGAAATAAAAATATGTATGAGATAACGTTAATAAAATAAAAAATAAAAATAAAAATATATAGGTATATATATATATATATATATATATATATTTTAATAATAACTATAACTCTGAATTACGAAAAATCATTATTTTGCACATTTATAAATTACTATACATGGGTATGTATTATGATATTTACAGTCAGTTCAATAACATGAATAATTAAAAAAATATAAATAAGTATATCTATATTATACCTATCGATTTAAAATTTTAATGAAATGTTGATATTTATATAAATATATAAATAAAGATAGTGAGAAAATACATATTTTGGTCATGATAAGTATCATAAGTTATAAGTTATATTATAAGTTCATCGACAATTTTCAGTTTATCTCATTTAAATTTTTAATAATTTACTTATTAAAAAACCCATTATTAAAATTTAAAATAAAAATAAAATAAACATTTTAAAACTTCAATACATTTTTTTTAAATAAATAAATTTAAAAAGCAGAAAAGAGGTCTAATCCAAAATGTTAACTATTATTAACTATCTATTTGAAGTTTTTACTCTTAAATTACTAGTTTTCACAGTTTTGCGTAAATATGCGTTTTTGATAAATGTTATGATTACACAGCAATACAAATAGTGCTGATACACGATTAACTATAAATGGCTTTAACAATGTGTTTAAATAACTTTAAATAATTTAATTTTTATGTTTCTAAACATTTCTTAAAAATGTTTTATTTATAACAAGTGTGTAAAAATAAGAAACGTCATTATAAGGCCTTACAGATACCTATGCTATTTTTATTAATTTACAAGAAAAATCAAAATCTAGCAATTAAAAAATATTTATATGAATTAAAAAGATATTGTAAATGGTTACATTTCAATATAATTTTTTATCATGATAGTTTTATATGAGTTCATAAAATTATATTGGAAATATTATTTTTGAAATAACAACTTGAAATACAAAAAATAAACTTTAATGCACAATATTATCTAATTTGATATGTGTATTCAAACAGGCTTTTTGAATTCTTAAAAAATATAATGTCAGTATTATTAGAACATAGGTAGTAAAATTATTTGTTCAATTTAAAATGATAATTGTAATTTATAATTATTGATCAATGTAATATTATTCAATATAAAAAAAGTTTGAACATCGTTGAAATTCTGAAACACTATTATTTTTACAAAATTTTACAAATATTGACAAATCAATTTGAAACTTTAATAGGTAGGTATTATTAATGTATTATAATTAAAACGGTGGAAATATGCCCTTTAACGTAAATACTATTGTTAAAAAAAATTTTACCTATAATAGACAGTATATTTTTGACAATTTGCTTTTGGATATAAAACTTTTATAAGAATTTTTTAATTTTGATAATTTTCCCTGATATTTTTACTACGTAAAATTATTTTTCGTATGTCTTCCGAAAAAACGTATATTCTACTCGTATACCATAATATTGACTCATTGATTTGCTATATTTAAATATGAAAATTAAAAATTATTATTGAATAGTTTGATTTATACGAAAAATTATTCTATATGGGATCCAGGCGGGAATCCTGCTCTCAGCTCAGACGTTGGCGGCTCAGGGAACGCAGGCGCGTCGGGCGCGACTCAGACGTGCATTGACAGAAGCTGCGAGTTCAGATACAGTTCCAATCATCAAAACGGTACAGATTGATAAAAAAAAAAAATTTAAGAATACATTTTTTTTTAAAAAAACAACACATACACACATACACAATAATATATTATATAATAAAAACGCATTTTTTTTTTATACCGTATATTTTTTACGACGGTTATTTTCACCCGTAAAAATAATATTGTTATTTACACAAGTATAAAACGCACAATTATACTTTTTATTCACCTCCGGCTTCTTTGCTAGCAATTAATATTAAAATTTAAATGAAAAATGCACGAGCTTTGAATGCAGCACAAATGTGCATCCAACATACCACGTATATATTAATATGTACCTATATTAGAAACATTTTTTTTAAATTACATTTATTGCCTATTTTGAATGAAACATAAAAACGATGTTTCAACAAAAACATTTAATTAATCATTCTATACTATTTTTATTAGTCCCCAGTTATATGTATATACAATATATATATTATATATTTCTCCCTACAACTTATATTTTTGCAATAACATTCAAATTGAAACTAAAACTCATTAATTCATGTTAAAAAATGAAAAACAAACTATATGATAGATTATTCGCCATAACGGTCATTTCCAAGAATAAAATACTCGGAAACCGAAACGTTAATCATTTAAAATAAAAATCTGTACCATAGTTCGACAAATATTTTGATACAATATTGCAATCAATATTATCGGTATTGGTATAATTTTTTTCCCCAATTGTTCTGCATTTCTTATAAGAATATCTAGTAGACATATTGATAATTTTTATTTGAAAAACTTGCAAATGGTTTGAAAAAAAAAATTTTTGCATTACACGTATTTAAAGAACAATGTACATTATATATATAAATATATATATAATGAAAAATTAGAAATTATACCTAAACAATGATAGGAAAATTGTTGACCTATTAATATTTTGAAGACATATTAACTTATTTACTGAAGGTTAGTTTTATTAAATAAATAGTACATTAAATGAAGTTAAATTTTGTAGTTTTATCATTATGATAAATTTATAACAGTCTTATATACATATAAAATAAATACAATTATTATTATAATCATTAATAATATTTTATTATTTTATTCCACAAATTGTGTACATTCTTAATATATATACTACAATTCCAGTCGAAAATAGAGGAAAATTATTTAAAAATTGTCTACAACTAAACCCAATCTCATATTTATAAATAAAACTTGCTTCATATGTTCAACCCTTTAGTGTAGAGTCAAAAGAATTCATAGTTTTAAAATTATTTATATTTCAATATAAATGTACTTATTTAAATTTTTAATGAATTTGATTGATATTTGATTATTAGTATTTTTATGTTTATATAGTTAATTAATAAACTCAAGTTAGTTTAAAAATTTACTTTTTACCTTTTCAGCATAACTCTTTTTCAACTCTTCCAATAAATAACATAATAAATTATATAAATGGAAGGTAAAATTAAATTAAAATAAGATAAAATTACATTAAAAATCAATCAATATTTCTAAATTGTATACTCTAAATATCATATGTAGTTATAGGTATTGATCTTATTTTATTTTGTTCAATTTTTTTTTTCTTGAAACAACTTTCAAATATAAATTTTAAAAATATCAAATAATTTCTCCAACAAAATAATTTTTACTGAACCATACAGGATAATTTTTTTTAGTAAAATTAACTAAATATAAAATAATAAGCTATGATTAATTATATTTTACGTGAGTATTAATTTATATTTACACAATATAAAATATGTACATATATAAGTTATATAATTTAATAAAAGGAAATACATTATATATTAAAGTGGGAAACAATTATTTTATTCTTAGAAATAAGGAATAAGTGAGGAAAAACCTCAGAATTTAGTAACGTAGTCGACGTTTTAGAGGACGAACAGATGATAAATACAACGGAGATAGCTTATATTATTAAAATAAATACACTTGTTATTCTTTTGAAATAAAAACTAAAAAATTAATACATTTATTTTTAATGTAATATTTTATGGATACTTAAATTTATTGCTAGTGATGAACAATTACAGTAATAATCTTTTGGGAAAATATTCCTAAAATTGAGAAATATTTGTCATTTTCTTTTTTATCTATAATTTATCGATTTAAAAATTATATATAGGTGCCTAAAATGTTTGCAAAAAAAAATAAATTAGTATTATTTAATAACAAAAATTTAATAATAAAATGTTTTAAAAAAGACGCTATCTCAACCAATCCATTAATCTACAGATGCATATCTATAGTTGGAATATTAATTAGGTATATAAGCGCTCCTTTTCCAAATCATGTCATTTAAAAATTTCAAACATTTATTTCCGACTTGATTTGTATTGGTAATTGTAGTGACTACATACTATATTAATATTTACGTCTAATAAAGCATGAAGTATAAACATAATAATAATAATGTTAATACGCCATATTATAATTATGATAATGCATCCTTTCAAACGAGTTCAAAGGTTTTCAATGATTTAATATTCAACGGGCAAATTTACTATATTATATAAATTTAAATCAATCAAATAATAAGTGAGGTGTAAAGAGGAGGAGTTTAACCCTTTTTCTCTAAAATTATTCTTAAACTATTGTAAAATACGTATTGAAATATAAAATGTAAAAGCAAAGGTTTAGGAAAAATATATAATAATAAAAATAATTGAGTCATGTAAAGTAATACAAACATATTCAAATTTAATGGTTCTGATTTTATACTAATATATTATTAATCAATCATACTACATATTTTAGAGTCCAGAGCAATTGTGAGTTGTGCTATTGTTACTTTACGGATTAATTATTAATAGGAAAATAATTAATCATTAATAGAACGCTACACATGCGTTTTAAGTTTTTTAACGAAATTGAAATACGTTATCGGTTTCTAAGTACAGTTCCTGTATACGCGATTACTTGACCTTAAATATAATAAATATAAATTGTAATTGTGAAAAATCGTGATTGCCGAGAATAGACTCGCAGCGTAATTGCGCCGGATATATTTAGTTCTATATTAAATATGTATAGTGATATAGATATGAAAAATAAAACAACAAGAAAAAATATGATAATACACCGATATAAGTGATATGTGTATTATTGAATATATAATATATATATATATATATATTGCTAAACTCTTAACATAATGAAAATAGAAAAACCCTTAAATACTAAGGTTACTACAATTATACTACTGGATACGAAATTAATTATAACATATATATATATATATATATATATATATAATAAGGAGATATTATAAGTGACATAATTATGTGGTGGCTGTTGGTATATGGTAGGTATCCTCGCTTGTCGGATGAGACGTACGTACGTACAGTGGATATCCACTCACAAACGGGTGGCGATATGTAATCACATGCAATAGTGAAAGCACTTCACAACGGTCGAGGACAACATGTGAAAAAAACGACGCGTACAACAACGACCAAGTATGATGTCCGACGCAGACCGACATTACGTCGGTAAAGAACAAAACGAACACAACAGACACGCGATCAAACCACACGCGTCTATATTACAACAGCAACAATTCAGTGTCTCAGCCACAAACGTTTAACGCGTTAACGATAATACCATGCACACATAGATGCAACACGGAGTTGGTCCCAGTAATAACGCGTGATCACATGGCCGGGGTTATATCGCTTGGGATAGATGGCGCGTCATAATATGTATCCAACATTATTTGCACCTTTGAAAGCCACGTATTCAAAAGGTTGAAATGGAAGGTTATGTTTTCTGTCAGCTCTGACCTCTTAACTTGTGAAGTGACAAACCAAAAAAAAATAAATAATAAACCAGAAAAAATACTTATAACTATAAAAAGAATGGCAATATATCCCCTGGGATATAAATTAAGGAATGAGCAGTTTAACAAGCTTTCTGGATAGTTGTGACTAATTTGATTTCTGTTTGGATAATATACATTTATTCAAAACATTGTCTGACTCACGGCAACTAATGAGGTCATCAGTTATTGGTTATTTACGAGCTTTCTATATGAAACAATAGCAATAAGTTAAAACACTCTGCATTTTTCATAATGAAGAGAATCACTGCAACACATCATCGAAATCATGAACTTTATGAACAAGCGAGATGCATTCTAAACTTCAGGCAATTGATCGGGGAGTGATAAATTAACGCCTGATAATGCAAGAACCGGTCGTTCATGTACAGAACGATGTAGGAAATTTCGTCCATGTATGTGTAGTGGTTGTGACGTCAACTTTACGGGAAGCACTCCTCAAGACGCAGGGTCCGCAAGATTGTCGTCTGACCTCACATGAGTCTATTCACATGTTGGAGTCAAAGTCCGAATTTTCGTAATCCTATTTTTGACAAACATCTTTAGTTGTTTTTTTTCTGTTCTTAACCATTCCCGAACGATGAAGGAATTTATCCACGTACAAACCCGTTCAATATTAACCGATTTTCAAAGCACATCTGGTTGGTAGGAAATGAGCTGTGCAAGTAGCAAAACAGCACATAATTCCAATCGTAGTATAGTAATGTATAATTGGCATTCCAAGATTTATGTTGAGTAACATATACCTTATAACACTTATAAGTCTACCCATATTGATAATTTACTAATATTAGTTTCTAAAAAAAGCAAAAAACACGGCAAAAATAATTTCAAATTATTTGATTACGAAAAACATACACGAAAACCGCGTGCGTCGTCACAAAAACACCGCCAATGACCGGTTCGCTCTATGTTGCAACGCGATGCAACACACCTCACTGTATTGGTGTGCGCTATTACATAAGAATACACGTGTTCCGTTTTTAATTTTTCACCTCAACGCACCTCGCCTCTTTGGTGTGCGCTCGGCCTTACAGGTAATGAAAGAAATCCTAATGACCTCTCGCACATCCACGACTTGTAAATATACCACAGCTGCATATCCTTGCCTGGAAGCTTCAGCAAAACCTAATAACTGTTTGCCTTGTTGGTGGCGTATGTCAATATAGCGAGGTAGAAATAAATCCAACAACAACGTTATTTTATTGATGAACGTTTTCCATTTCTCAACTATCGAAGTTGGGGGTGGAGCGTCCCAAGCAAGATTTTGCATCTAAAGCTCTTGTATGATACATTTAGCCCAGAAGATTGCTGGTTTGAGTGCGCCAATGGGATCGTACAACCATCCGTTAGTGGACGAGATTAACCGTTTTGTCATAACAAGATCCTCTGAACTATGTGATACTCGAAAACCTCTGAATCTAAATCCCAATGAAGGACTAATACCTTAACGGAGTGGTCGTCCTTAACTTCAAGAGTTGGATCGATTGAATGGTCTTCGACATCGATGTTTTCCAAAATAGTTGTATAGCTCCTGACCCACTTTTTCATATGGAAATATTATCGACGTAGGTAGATCTTGTTAATATGTTATGTGCCAGTGGATATGAAGGGCCCTTATATTCATTTAATTAGTGCAGCCATCATTTAACTAAGAACGGGGCTGAGTTGTTTCCATAGGTGACAGTACACAATTGAAATTCCTGGACTTCTTCGTTTGGTGTCGCCACATTATATGCTCATATGCACAATTATCTTTACAGATATTGACCTGTTTAAACACCTTTTCAATATCCGTAATATACAGATATTTGTAAAAACGACTCCGCAATACTATATCTCTAATATCAAGTTGTAATTTGGGATCAATTCCCAAAATAAACATTTAGTAAATATCCTGTTGATGATCTTCCTGAAGCGTCGAAAACTAACCGTATTTTTATGTTACCATTACTTCGCTTGAACCCCGAATAGTGCGAGATAATATATTTTCCTACACTGATAGCAGATCGCATAACCTGAGACAAATAGTCGCTCATTAACTTTCGGTAAGCGGAATACAATTTAATGTCTTTTGTTAAACGGAGTTTTAAGTTATAGAGCTGAATTATAGCCATAGTTTGCGATGAACCAAGATCAATAGACGTAAGATAGAGAAAAATTTTAATCATTCGTGCATGGTATGGCCGTGCAACACAAAATCTTATGACTGAATCACAGGTGACTGTTTTTTTAAATCATTCTTT
The DNA here is from genome assembly GCA_025469235.1 of Pemphigus obesinymphae. Classification (NCBI taxonomy): domain Eukaryota; kingdom Metazoa; phylum Arthropoda; class Insecta; order Hemiptera; family Aphididae; genus Pemphigus; species Pemphigus obesinymphae. Next base: position 56,436 of record JAIPRL010000408.1, read on the forward strand.
AACTAATTCATCTTCTGTCGTCGGTGTATCTGGAACGGGTAGTTTTTCTGTCTTCCAAAACTGTTGCAAAATTCCTTTAATAGACGGTAACGTTGTAATAGATAGTAAGACCACTGGTGATAGCATTGACTTGTTTAAAGCACCACCTATTACCTAACTAAGCGATGTACTCATTGCTGACAGCAATCCTGGACTAAGAATAACATCTGTTTTGACCTGTACGACTAATGTTGACTAATGGGTATATATAATTTCCAATTAGCATGTCGATTGAATTAGAAACGTCAAATTCTGGATCCACCAAGACCAGATGGTGATATCGTCCATAAACCGTAATAAGTAACATATTACTTGGCATGTATCTTGTGATTTGAAAAAAAAAAAAACGATTATATCAGAGGCAACAAATTGTGGTCATTCAACTTGAAGGGAAAGAAATCTGCAGTGTGTGGTATCCTATATCTTTGCTACTATTTGTTACAAAAGTTCGGATACATTCGTGCCAATTTTACTTTACTGAAAACGGAAATGAATGACACATTTGAAAGTAATTACTGTAACTTGCGATCATCCATTTAATAAAATACAAACAGATTGCAATTTACCTATGTCATCAAATATATGTACTGTAGCTGTTCTTAATACTACGGTTTTTTTTGTACATGTAGTGCCGGAAAACTTTGGTATGATCGAAGGTTTTGTGTCTTCAGTGGGCGGTTGTGATTTGTCACAACATATGATGTAACAACATATGATCGCTCTAAAAAGCTTTTTAGAATTTAAATGTCGATGAATTGATGGAATACCCGGGCTTCAAACAACACAAACAGTTGTTGCTAAGAAACTCCTCCCACAATTCCACCAAAATTTTCTTAAATAGAATATACTGATAAAGTGGTGGTTCATATCGAATAAAACAACATTTCGATGACTTGTAGTAGAGGTCAAAAAGTTTTTACGGGTGGAGTACTATCCTTGCTCTTCTTTGAAATGTTTTTCAACACAAAATATAATTTATGACTTCTATTACCGCTTCAAATAACCTTCGCATCTCAGCATCTACAACACAAGCACTAATATAAAAAGTAAAAACTGAAAATATTTTCAATACCATGTGTTTTCTAGGAAAATGTGAAAAAATAACCATAATAACGAAACAGATCCCTTCTTAAGTGGTGTAATAGCAAATAATCTATCGATATGTGCAGTTTCTAGTAACCTATGGTTATAAAAACATTTTTTTAATTCATCCCAAGCAATAAAATAATTCACGCTCAAATAAAAAGCTATAATGACAGTAAGTGCTAGAATTGATAAATAAGATATTAAGTAGTGGTAACGCTCGGTATACGAAATTACAATATTATGGTGTATAAGTGATTGAAACATTGAGCACCATTCAATGATATTGTCATAAAATTTTGGTAATTCTATTTTTTGTAAAATAACTGTACATGTTTGGGTACCCTCCTCCCTATTTACCGAATGAATTTCATCATGTGGTATACGTTTCAGATATAACTGTTCCACTGCTGACCTAAATATCTCTTCCACATATCTCTTCTATATTTTCTGCCACTAGTGCATCTACATCATCGAACTTATGCACCCAATTCAAGTCAACTAGAACACTAAGGATCTCTTGTTGATATTGTTTAAAATGAGAAATATTAAATATTGAATACATGCTATTTTTCGAAATTTATTTAAACTTCCTTCGCTAAAATATCGAGTTACGAATGGACAGTAATACACTAGTAATACAGAATGCACTCAAATCAAAGCCTTTGACAAATCAGACATTTCAACGATTTGTTTTTTAGAGCCACCCATTCTCAAGCAACGAAAATAAAAATAAAACAAAGTGAAAACTATATCCGTAACTGATGGACCAGACATATGCGCGGCTACCCAACTTTAGATATAAATAGTAATTATGGCAAATCATAATTTCCGGAGATAGACTCTCAACTTAATTGCGCCGGATATGTTTAGTGCTATATTAGATACATATGTTGAGATAGATATGAAAAGGAGAATAACAAGAAAAAATGTAGATGGGTAGATCGCACTTGAGGTACGTATCTAACAATAATTCCTTTTACTATTTATTCTAGATATAAAATTTAAACAGAATATATTAAGTATATGAGCATATTTACTATGGATAAAAATATAATTTTTAAGTTAAATTAATTTTTTTAAGTCGCTTTTAATATTTAAAATTTTGTAAATTTAACGCTTTTTAATCACAAAGTTCATATGTTTAAATATAATTATAAAAAAAATTGTTTATGTTCGGTCTTAGTTGAAGTTATCATCTTTTATTAAGTGTAAGTAATTCTTTTTATATTTTTGGATTTTTCTTTGAAAGTCACAAGTAGTAGCTTTTAAATAGTGTCCTGATTACACAATAATAAAAATGGTATAGATATGGGAATATTTTTATATGGCTATCAAATGTTTTTTAAAATTTTTTAATTGTTAAATATTCAGTATTCATGAAAGTTATTAAACCATTTCTTAAACAGACCTCTTAAAAATGAATGGTTCTCTTAAAAAAGCATATTTTGTGCTTAATGTGTTATAATATATATAAACTGTAATAATTATAACTGTTGTCGCCAAAAAAAAAAAAAAAAAAATGAATAATTATTGATAATATATACCTATATCTTTTAAAAAAAAATAAGTAGATAGGTTTCATCTTTCTCATAACTAATCTAGGTGGCGAAACGATTTATTTTCCTTAGCATATAGGCAGATACTAACCAAACTATATATATATATATTATGGCCGAAATTCATTGACCTGTATTAATATATTATATGCAAAATTAATAAGAATCGTTTAGTATGGATTTTGTAAAATATTCATGTTTTGTAACTTCGTTAGAATATTTTCTACTAACATGACTGGACATGATATAGATCATTCTTTAATTTACTTTGTTTAAATATTTAAATATAAATGATATATTTTAAGCTGACAATCATTCATTTATAATTATTCCATTTTAAGACACTCGTCACGCTTCACTAAACTTAATAAATACGTTGTCATATAATTATTTTTATATTGCAAGAAATAACTAAACAAGTAGTTTGAAAAACCCATTAAGATTGGAAATTATATTTCTGTCTGCGTCATTATTGTAAATATGAAAACAATATTGCTGGAATAATTTTTTATATTAAAATTTTAAGTTTTTATGCATAAAATATTATAAACTATATAGGTACATTGAAATACAAAGTTATATGGTAGTCAACAAAAACAGTTCTACACTTATTATAATATTATATTTATCCAATCCAAAATGTATTTCTAAATACAAAATAAATATTACATTAATTATTATTAAGTAAATATAGACGAAAAGAATATCTATGACTAATTATTATTAATTGTATGTAAGTACATTAATTATAATATGTCTACATAAATTTGATAAAATATTAGATACATATTTTATTATTATTATAATTAATAATGCTGAAGAGATATATTTTTATCAGAAAATAAAAGCTTTTTATGAATTATAAAAAGATTAACACAATTATTTTTCAAAAAATAGTAAAATATGTAAAGTTAGTTAATTAAAATAAAATATATTGTTATAGCAATAAATCTACCTACATTTTTATATATCTACATCATACAAAATTAAAAATAATTTGTATCTAAAAAAACAACGTTTCAAGGTAATTTAAAACTAAAAACAACCAGTGTTAGGAAATGGTTTTTATTTATTTATTTTAAAGATTACAGAAAATAGAAATTTGTCTGAACATTTTTCTTGGGAAAATAGTTATAAAATAGCTGTTATGGTTTAATATTTTTGTATATAATAATTTACTATATTACTCATTAAAAAAGTGAATATTCTTGGAAATACTATAATGAAATAATAATTATGATAAAATATCAGGTTGTTTAAAAAAAAAACGAATATACTTGCCAAATTTTTAAAATATTAATTTTTCAAATTGTTTATAGATCAAAAATTCAGTTACCTTTTATTTTTTGGAGTATATAAATAATTATAATAAATTTAACTGTTCGATATTATAATAAGTAATATGTATTGAGTTAATTTAAGTTAAATTTATATATACTCTGTTTTTATTTTTTACATATATTTATTGGTATGATAATATTAATTGATATATTAAACTTAAGTTTGAATATTGAATATTTCCTTGTTTAATAATAAAAAAAAATTACCTACCAGTTATAATTTGGCTTTCTCAATTTATAACGATAAAATTATATTCGTGACTACCAACTTGTGAAATCTGTTTGAATACCTAAACCGAACGATATTGTTTTAAGAAGATGTTTAAAAACCATTTGTGAAAAATGTAACGATTTAATTATTTTTATAATTTTATATTAATACAAATGTGATTATTTATTAATAAAATTTTAGTTTGATACACTCCTTCGATAAAATGATATGACTATATGTAGTAAAAGCCTTTATAGTTAGTGAAAAATTAAATGTAACCAATATAATTAATAAAGGCTATTTTAAATTTTAAATAGATTTATGTAGTTAGTAATTTTACGATATTACTAATTTATTTTTCATTTTTTCTGTGTACCACTTTTCAACCAGAAAAATAGTTTTAATCATTATATGACTATTTGATTATTTATTTTTCGGTAGGTTTCAATAATAAAGTTAGTACTTTAAAAAGTTCATTTTAAATTTTCTAGTAGTTTTTTTAATATTTAAGGAATATGTAATAACAAATTATGAAAAAACGGCAAAAACACGATATTGTTAAATTCGTGTTTGGTTATTTCTTCGTAATTATAATAATAATGATTTTTAAATCAGAGCAGTATATATTATATACAATATATATACTTAACACTTATTATAGAAAACACCTAAATTATTGTATTTTTTATAAATTCATACTAATAATACATACATTTTATATCGATTAATGTATTATGTTAATATAGAAATAATATTAATTGGTAATAGGAAGAAAACAACTAGGAAAACAATTTCAGTATTACACGATAGATATATAAATTATCGACAAGAAATTATACTGAATACATAATATATAGAAATATATATACCTCATTGTGTCTAAATAATGTAATTAAATATTATTTACATTAAAATTCGTAAGACCAATCATGTTTATTTCTAGTTTATACTTATGGTCTAAAAGGTAGTGAATATTTGAATATATAAATGGCAGTTGTCATATTTATACCGAAACTCAATTACTCCATTTCAAAGTCGTTTTCTTCGAATTAAATACATCCACCAAATGTATACCGTGTGGTAGGGAAGTATTTCTACCTCTAATAATTTCTACCTCTAATAACACTTGATGAGTTAAGTTCTTCCCCCGTCTATATGTCCAGTTTTAATAAACATATATTGTAACAAAAACTGAAAATTAAATTTTAAAAACCGGTGATCAAAACTGATAAAATTAAAAAAAGCATTCGAAAAAACAAAAACTAAAACCATTAATAGAACTGCCAAACCCTGATTTTTGTTTACCAAAACTCCAACACAATCCTGAATTTGGACAAATATGAATATATTTTCAGTTCTATACTAAAATTACTTACTAGCCTAAACCAAAAAAAGTACAAAAAACTACTTTTTAAAACAGTATTTATAAAATTAAGTTATTAAACATCTCAATGGTTTTCGAATAAATCAGCATCATATTCTAAAAAAATTTAAGTAATGAATTGGAAAATAGAGAGGAAATTTCCAAAAATTATTCTTATACTCTAATTTATTTTGGTACGTCCTATGGCGCTGAAAAACTAGTATTTTACATTCATACAATACATATATATTATATCCCGTACAATGTACCACTGTGACATAACGCTTTTTCGTTGATTGCACAGAATTATTTTAAATTTAAGGTAGTACCTAGGTATTTTAGGTAGTATCCCTAAAGATGTTTACACATTAAAGACATTTAAAAATTTAAAAATCAGCCGTCGATCAAAAAATTAAAATTGAATAAACTACATATTGGATGTTTAAAAATTTTTTTTTAAGTTTAACCCTTTAAAATATACATGATCATTTTATTAATATTCAACATTTAGCTAACTGTATTTTAAATAAGCATATAATAATTTATATATAGTCAATAAATAATAAATATACAATTAATAAAATACATATATACATATTACTGCAGAGAATATAACATTATTCATGATGATAATATAATCCATGACCATCATCCATCATGGACCCTTAGACCCTTGTCGTTAGAGTTCTATGAATATTTTACATAGCCGGAAAAAAATAATTCCCAATATCAAACATGTGTTTCCTGTACGCGCGTTTTATACAAATATCTATATGTTTTTTTATCGATTAAAACACCATGTATGAAATTACATTTTTTGAAAGACGTTATAAATATATAAAGTATATTATAAAAGATATTAGATAATTTTAACATAAATATATCTATATTTATAATATGTTTCATTTACACGTTAATATTTTCTTTTCAGTTATTTTTTAATAGTTTATGAACATGAATAATTTTCAAGTACATTTTTAATTTAATTCACTAAATTAAAAATATTTAGAATCTTACAATTTAATTGGACTAGTACATACCTTATATTCTTAATTGGAAGTTTCGGAAAAAAAAATAATATAATAAGTATATTCTTTTTTAATTTTTTTTTTTTTTTACAATAAAAATAAAAACTTTATAACTTGCAGTTTAGAATACTTTATATATGTTTTTTTAGTAATTTGTTAAAACAAAGTATATAAAAAAAAATGCAAGGCAATTAAAATAAATGAATGACATAAAATATATTTAATTAAATGAATTGTTTTCGATTATCGTTTTGGTCAATGCTACTGCTATTTGATATTAAACCTTTATGATTTCTACCTAAACGACGAGTTATAATTATTGATGAACAGATATTGAAGGAAATCAAAAAAATTTATTTTTTTTATAACTTGCAGAATATGAAAAAAATGAATTAAACGGGTGAAGGAGAAGTCAGAGAAGTGAATGCATAAATCAAATTTATTATTATAAATAGAAAACTTTGGTGAAGATTCTACCAATAAGTTTACCAAATATTTATTAAATAAACAATATTTAAACTTATATAAAATACTTGGAATTAATATAAAATTTTTTGAAATGGAAATGAATGGAAAAATAATACTTTTAAGTTTTAACCAATCTAAAAGGAAATTCTTTTAAACGTTGCATATAATCAATGATTATTTCTAAAGTTGTGAAATTTATAGAACATCAAATGAAAAATTCCGAAAAAAAAATTAAATCAAAACAGTTTTTATTATAGGTTAGATTAAAAAGAAATTATTTAACAAAAATGTTTTATGCCTTTTAATTTATTTTCATTTTTATTCTTTGGGCAATAATAAATACAGAAAAAAAAACATACCTAATGTATTGTATTCGTGAATCAAAGATATAAATGAGATTTAATGTGGGTCGTAAAATTCAGAGGGGGAAAGCCCAACATAAAGGTTGAATTTCCTTCATTATACTAAGAACTAGGGTTGGATTTATAGTATGAGGACTCTGGGGCTAAATTTTAAATAAGCCCCCACCCCTTCAAAAAAATTGAATACTCAAGCAATATGTGACCTTTACGACAAACCTCTATCATAATTAACTTATGATCTACTTTACACTATATTTTACAAATTGTATAAAACGGTTTTTACATAATACACATACAAATTTGTATTAAATTACTTGTTAATAAATCTATAATATTAATTAAAAATTTTCATTAACGCATTAAAACTTATAATAGTACAATTCTAATTTTTAAAATCTAACCTTACCTATGCGTATACTTTATCTTAATTAATATTCTTTATGAAATCGATAAAAAAAATCATCAGATTTGTATATTCATATTTACCAGTCTACAACTAGTGACCATATGGCGATAACATATGGCAACGATTCGTCCCGTGCATTTCTTTTACAATTTTAATTTTTAAAATTGACCATAAAACTCAATAATATGAATATTTATTATTATTATCCTTATCCGAGACTGAATCAGAATATTAATTTTTTGGAAATAATTTCACCTCGTCGATTTCCTAATAATAATTTACCTCTGTTGTTTTTATGTTTAAATCTTAGTAAACATTTGTCAATTGTATATTAAGAAACAATTAAATTTTATTTACATCCCCAGTTTTAATCAGTATATATGAAAAATATGTTTAGTTGTCGAACAGACTAAAATGTTACCCTTTTTTTACGCATCTTTGAGGTACTACTAATTTCACGTATTTCGCTTTATGCTAATTATTTTTTTTTTACTTACATCTTGGTATCGCTGCTGCATTTGATGCAATTAAGTTTCAATAACATGAATAGAAGCAAAAAAAGAGAAAATATTTTGAATTGGTGAAGACCCCAGGTTAAAAATAAGAAGCATAATAAAATTATATTGAAAGGTTCTCTAGCCACTGCACTGCAAATTGCAATATAATTTAACATTTTGCATAGGTATATTTAATTTGTATACTTTTTTAATATTTTTCAAGGAAAATATTAAATATTGTTAATATATATATAGGTACAGGTTTATGGAGGGGGACCTTAGAACAAAAATTAGATAGGGACCTCGTCTGCAATTACTAAATAAACTACCGTTTAATCTACCACTGCTATGAAGTTATTTTTACTTTGAATTTTTTTCTGGTAAAAAAGGAAATAAGAATTACAATTACTAATATATCTAACAACTTTTTTCATAAAATAATAGCTAAATACTAATATTTTAGTAAATTGAATTTTGAAATAATTTGAAAATTATAAATATTTTTGAAACTAATATATAATAAATTATTACAAAAAAATTGAAAAAAATATTTGTGTGTTAATATAATATTTTAAATACATATTATTATTTATTTATCAATAAAATGTTTATTAAACTAAACATTAAATATAGTTTTTTATAGAAAATAGTACGTTATATAATTTAGGTCATATTAATTTCTAAGGTAAATGCTATTTTTCATGAAATGAGAAATTATGTAAATAAATGTTATATTTGTAATATAATAATCTTTAATTTTAGTTATGTATATTTTCACGTTAAGTCTGTGTGTATATCTTCAATTTCTATGCGACATGAAAAGAGGGGTAAGTAATCATGACCAAATTACTTCCATATATTAATTAAGAAAACGAGGGGTAATAAAACCCATATTAAAAAAGTTTAATCATAATGGGCACCTTATAATATACCTACCATATACTTATTAGATTAAATGTATATTTATATAATATATTAATCTTACTAAATTTATACCATATTTAATGTTTTGGTTTGGAGGTTTATTTAAAAATGTAATTCTAATATTATGCGTTGTTTTTAAATATATAAATTGTACACAATTCTAAGTTAGGGAAACCTTTAAAATACTTATTATAACTAGCTAGAATAACCTAGATGTCACTTAAGATTTTATAATATATTTCCATTATGCACCCTTTAATTTACGTGATGAAAATAACTTTAGAAAAATATTTGTCAAAATGTACCTCTTTAATTTAGGTAAAATATATATATATATATATATTATATATTATGTGATAGCTTTACGGTGGGGTGGCGATAGGTGTATAATTATATAATATATATATATATATATATAATATCATTATTTTTCAGTCAATGTATAGTCTATAAGTGTATAAGTACATAATATTTTATTGTATATTATATTATCTTATTTTATTTTCAACTATATTTAGTGGGACAGTAATGTTATTTTCCAATTTTATATATGTTGATTTAAATAATAATAGTTTTTATTGATAAAATAAATAGTTTGAATATATTATTTTATTATAAGATATTAAGTATTACAGTAGTTAGTGATAAGAGATCTTATATAGGTATATAATACTAATTATATCAAAAAAAAAATTGCTACTTACTAATTATTTAAATAAATTAAACAATATTGAACTTTTATATTAAAATTTAGATTTAATTTATAATTTATAGGTAGGAGTGTATTATAAGTTTTACCTATTATTATATTCATTTACACGAAAAATAATGATAAAACATAATAATATTATAAGTAGATACTATTTTTATTATTGAAATCTAGTAAAGAAAAGTATTCTTAAAATATTTGGAATACATTTTGTGGAGTATTTTAAATACTTAAGGAAAACTATAATAATAAAGTATTCGAAATACTTTTCAGAAGTATTTTACCCAAGTCTGCCAACTAAAACCAATTTTCAACCATAAACTGGGGAAGTTTGTGAAGATCGGAGTACTCTTTGTGGTAGAAAATATTTTTAGGGGAAAAAAAAATAAACATTATAAAACCAATATAGTTCCCTCGATACGCTCAGTATCTAAAATACTTTTTCCCCGTCGATTTTTTGAATTTAGTTAAACTAATTTACTACTAATGTTATATTACATTTTAATGTCTTAATTTCTTATTTTACCAACTATTTTGACTTAAATACCTCAAAATTAATAATTTTGTTACCAAAATTTAAATTACTAAAAAAAAATCTTGACAACGGCTGATTTTCTAGATTTTTACTTTGATTAGAGAAACGTATATTTAACGTCGAATAAATGTTTAACAAATTTTAAAACCCAAAATTACTCCTTTTAGGACTTAGATACTTCAAAATCTAAAATATCTGTAAATAGCCGAACATTGCAAAAAAAAATTAAGATTATTTAATCACCATGAATATATTACTAAATTAAATATTCGATTTGAATTTCAAGATTTAAAGTTATTATATTCGAAATTATGAAGAAATACAAAAATTTCGATTTGTTGAAATCGTATTTTTACCGTTTTTCTATTCTTTGATAGTTTTTCCTTACGCATTAAAAGAAATATTGAGAGAATCGAAAAATTACCTTTTTGTTAAATGTTATGGTTTATAAAGTACCACCTAGATGTTATTTGCTAAGAAAATTTATATACTTCATTGTAAAACATATTTATTACACTCAGAATCTAAAATAATGGCCAAAAAATAACGGCGACAGGGCCGTCCCGAAAAAAGATTTTTTTTATGGTGGAGGGAGAGGGAAAATGTGAAAAAATAATATAATACTTATCTTCAAAACACAAAATATGCAGAAAAAAAACATAGTACCTACCAATCAACTTTTTTCCCATTTTACCGACTAAAATCATAATTATTTATTGTTAGTTGGCTTAAAATCCCGAAAAATATGACTGCATAATTTCCCGAGAAAATTCTAAAATACTTCTTTCAAAACGTGAGTAAACAAATAAAAAAAAAAAGGCCATTGTCTCTATTTAGCGACTGCTTTCCGAAAAACCCCTCCCTCCTCCGGGATATCCCTAAACGGGGATTTAAGGTGTCTAAACTTATATTTAGAAACCTAGAAGTAATGTTTATGTATAAAATATAAATGAAAAAACATTTTTTGCCGCCCCCCACTCAGCGTTTATCAAGAACCGTCACTGAATAATATAAATATAAAAATTACAAAAAGTATTACAAAATTACTATTCAGCTTTACCTAAAAAATGTAAATAATTTTTTTTCACTGTATAATTTCTATTTCCTGCTTGTGCGTATATGCAAGAGTGAATAATATCTAGGTTTTAACGCGATATTCTGTACATTGTTATTTATTGCTGGGGAAATAAATAGCTTCAGTAGTCAGCTACATATATTTCCATATATTTTATATATTATACAAATAGATAAACAGTTTATTATTTAAACAAATGTATAATTTTTTACAAGTAAAATGGGGATTGAAAAAATATAAAATTTTATCTGGATTTTTCTGTAAACAAAATGTTTTTTAAATTTATGATTGCCAATAATTAATTATGTTACAAAGTGAATAAAAATCTGTTTTGTATAATTTCCAACATTATTTTAAAATATTTGGCTATTGTACATTAAGAATTAACAAAGTTTAAAAAAGATTTACTAGATACCAAACATATTTATCTAATTAATTTCAAAATACAATAAAATGTGTAATAATATTAAAGTAAAATTACAAAATTATAACATTATTTTAGATTCTGGATACAGAGAGAAAATGATTGATTTAAAGAAAAATAGGTTTTAATTTCAATGTTAATAATTATATAATCTTTTTTCGTTGGAGAGAAAAAATAAGTGTTTTCGTAAATAGAGATTTCTAATGGAATATAAATTCTAGTTGATTTTTATAAGAGGTCAGTTTTCTATAAGTTTTTATAAGAATTCATTAATGTTAAGAAACACTACAAAAAATAAAACTAAAAATACGAACAAAACAAAAACCAATAAACTTAAGAAATAATATATAACATATTTATTCATTATTATTTATTAATAATTTTTTATTTATTATTATATAATAGGATTGGGCTCTCAAATAACCACAATAATAATATAATAATAATACAATTATATGTTCATATTATTACATAATTAATGTTAATTTTCGTTGACGGTTTATAATGAAATCGTACATATTAAAGTTATGCACGTTTATAATAGATGTGAAAGCATTATAGAAATATTTTTTATTTTCATAAACTTTTCATATTTACTATTTTATCTTTTGTCTTCGAAACAAAATATAATAAAGTATTTTTAATTTATATAAATTTTTTATTTACATAAATTTTTTTTTGTCTAAACAGAATCAAAAAAACTTTGGTTCTTTTACACAATCTAATGTGGAGACATTTTTAGCCCTATATAGTGTAGTATAATACCAGCGGAGAGAATATGATCAATACTGCGTCCCTCACATTTTCCTCGTATTGTTTTCCCTGAATAATCGCAAAAACACACACCTATAAGATACGGCAGATAATTTTTTTTCTAAACTAACCTTATTAAATAATTTGTATATTTATTCGGTTAACAGTTAACACTTAAAAATTGGTAGAAAGTTACAGATTAACAAAAAAAAATAAATTTTCTCAATTACTTGATTCATATTCAAGTCAGCAATTACAAAATAAAATACTGTTATTTTAATAATTTTTTTTTTTTATTCTTGTTAAAATAAGGTACGTAATTATAAATAAAAGTAGGGATATCTTTATTTGACAATCTAAAAAACGTCAACCATACATATGTGTTAAAAACTGATCAATTGTCCTGTCCCTTTGGTTCTTTTTCAAGATATTGTATTATTATTATTATTTTAATTAATCATTTTTTTTTTTTAATTATAAATCTTTTATTTTCTTAAAAACTATTTTGTGCGGAGTTTCAGTAAAATAATATTTAATATTATTTCAAAATAATTATTTTTGTCTTGTAAATATATCCAATTAGAAATAATAATATACCTAATAGGTAACCATGATAATTTATTTTATATTTTATGTTAGTTTTTCCCCTAGATTTATAAATAACTTCATTCTGAATCACTATATAAAATGTAGTTTTTCTTTATGATTAAGCAAACTACTACAGAAAAAAATAAAAAAAAAAAATAAAATGATTTTTTTAGAACAATTTTCATCATATTTAAAAACTTAAAAGACAGTAATTGTGTTAACTGTTATAAAAATAAAATCAAAATCTTCTTAAACAATTATAAAGTTAATAAACATTAACAACAGATGAATGATGGAGTTTTAAAATATATTTAAATAAAGATGTTTTTCTAAAAAAGAATGACATAATATATTGAAATTATGCTATTGTAAATATTGTAATGAACATATTTTTAACATATATCTGATACATTAATTTTGCAATATTTTAAGCAGGATACCATAATGTTATTTTAGAAATATGGTTAAACATAAGTGAAAAAACGTTATCATAATATTTTCATGTTTCAATAGCATTATAATTCCTTTGATTTTTGATTTCATTTTCTTACCATGAAAATATTTATTCCAATGAATTTTAAAACATTAATTTAATTGAAAACATATATATTTTCAAACCGGTAAGGCTATTAAATTTACGATATGATCATCTTGAAGTATTGGGATTTATAAAATTACAAATATACAGAAATGTGATATTTATATTTCTTATTGATGCTGATGCAGTTTCGTGTTTATAACGAGGGGCGAAAAATTTTATTTTTAATTTCATAAAATATGTTTAAATTAAATTTTATCAAATTTAATCACACAAATTGAGTACGTTATAAGAAAATTATGTTTATCTTATATTAATAATAATGTTTAATTAATTTTTGTGTACGATAATATGAACTCAGTACCCAGAGATAAGATGAAAACATGGAGTACAATATTTATATAGGTACATCTACTTACTCCAGATAATTTCTAGGTTAGTTTATCAGAAATTGGTCAGCCATAATAAAACCTTCGAATCAGGTTCATTTAACAGAGTTATAGCGTCATCATATTATTGTTACTATACACAATATAATATAAAGGAACCGCATACCTACATTATATTTATCGTAGATGTAATGACTTTCTCTTGGACTGCAATATTCATCACACGAATCAAATAGTGCGGATATCTATATTAGTCTAAATAGTTTAATTTTCGACAATACTTCAATGGTACTGTTAGCAAAACAAATAGTCTCTATAAGGTATATTTATTTATTTATTTATTTATATTAAATACGGGGCGAGCCCAATTACATTGTATAGTAAACATGAAAATCAAAAAGAAAAATTACAAATAATTAGGATTAAACAGACAAAAATTAACACTAAGAACTAAGGAATAAAGGGCCCTTATTGGCCAGTTTCATCATACGGACAGTAGGGAAATTAGTTAAATAATTACTACGGCTAAAAGGAATACGGAAAGGGAAAGAGTATATGGAATAAAAAGTTGGAACTCTGAAATTAACTTTAGACAGGAGGGCAGGGGCATCGACTTCACCATTAATAAGTTTAGAAAGAAACGTAAGATTACCCTGTTTCCTCCTATCACACAGGGTAGACAA